>JAJOOO010009595.1:0-11108 GCA_029582685.1 Solanum piurae | reverse complement strand
AAAAAAAAATTAGGAAATCGTACTCTACTTTTATACACATGTACGTCTATGTTTGAAGGCTAGCTCCTGCTTAAGATCAGTCTATATTTCATTCATAACTAGATATCTTGGCTAGTTTAGAAAATGAATCGTGACAGAGAATGATCAAATAAACGTAATACATAGGTCATACATCAAATTAGAGACCGTAGTCGATCATTTTTCATTAAAACATACATAAACTTGATACAATATTCCAAAGGATTAATGATGCGTCACAACTTATTTAATGTGTCAAATGGCTACTAAAGGCCAATATAAGACAACATTATAAGCTACCCTTTTAAGAAAAGGCAACACTTAATTAATTTTGTTTTTGACACTCAAATCCTTATTTAATCTCACTTAAGTACTCCATCATAATCTCTTCTTCAAGCACAGCTTCACTTAGAGTTTTTGCTTCCTCACCCAAAGTTGTTTTAAATTCATTTGAAATTTTGTGAAATACACATGGCTTCAAGCATAGGCATATGCTGAGTCTGTTACAATATCCAATAGCAAAGCCCTCTGTGCGACAAACATCTCTGCATGATAAGCTGGCATAACATATTCCTTTGAAAGTTTGGCTCGGTACTTTGCAAATTTTCTGAGCTTGTACCTCTACAATCATTCAAAAATAGTTACAATAACATGAGAGAGACGAAATCGAAATAAATATTGTTTGTATAGTCTTTAGAGAAATATAAACAAACAAATTATTTTAGGGTTATATCATAGTTATCAAATGTAACGTATAGCAAATAACTTTAAAAGCATGTATCAATTCATAATTCTTTAGGCTTTATTCAAACGGTTCGCTGCCTACTTAGTTACATTTTTTCTATTATGATGTTTTAATTAGAGGAATAAATGATGAAGACAAACCATAGGTAACAAAGAGCATCATTGCCAAGACCAGAAATGCCATGAAGCAAATGGAACGAGCCATGGAATTGATGAGTGAAAAAAAATAATGGAAATGTTTTTTATTTTAATAATAAGAAAGATTGTAATTTAGAGTTGTGAACAAACAAATAACACAATGGAGGTTATTTATAGGCAGTGAAACAAGAGTAAGACAAAAAAAAGTTAAAATTTAGTGGTCCAACAATATGTGAAGTAATTGTTGTTTAATGCTTGGATATATATTAGAAACACGATAAACATGTTCTTCTTTTTTTGAAAAAAATAATAATAATAATTGAGGTAGGTGATTATTCAGTAGGAATAAATTGAATCATAACCAATAAAGAAAGATTGCAATTTAGAGTACTTGGGACCTCTGATAAACATTGTTCCTCTTCTTTTTTTTCTTTTTTAATTGGGGGTAGGGTAGAGGAAGGAGAAATAGTATAGGAAATTATAAGGTGAAGAATCGAACTGTCACCAATAAGGTAAAAAGTTCAAAGTTCATATAGTCAACCAAATAAGCTACTTATTGGATTTGAAAAAAAAATAAAAAAATAGCATATTCCACATGGTCATCAAGTTTTATTTTTCTATTTGATATTTCATTCAATGTCAAGTACTTATTTTGGAGTTCGATTATTTTAGATTCACGTTAAAAAATTTCACCCGGTGATCATGGTCATCAATTGAAACATATAACTTGTAGTAATATCTACATTTTCTCTCTTCCTATTATATATCTACATTATAGATTTATATATAATGTGCGACTATGATCACCTATTTAAAACCTAATTTTCTCGACAACTCAGCATCAACTAACAACGTAACATGATAAAAATATAGTTTTTGGCTCGTACATCTTCGACTTAGTGAGTTAGTCGCCTTAAAATATACGGGGTGTTACATTTAAAAATTAAAGCATGAAGTATATTATGTTATATATATCGTAATTTTAATTTGCAATTTCCTTTAGAAATCAATTATTAGTTGTTTGCTCTCTTAATATGTCCGCTCAAATAGTAGAGATATCTCAGATTTGAATCTTTAGTACGAAATCGTCCTGACATATACTTTTTTTTTTATTTCGTAGTTTATCAATAGACAAGTTTTTAATATCCAAAGTAAAAAAAAAAAGCATTCTTTAATTAATAGTGGCAGAATACATTAGAAATTTTGAGTTTGAACCATGGCCGTAAAGTAGCTTTTGTTCGGAAATATTTTATAATGTAAGACCTCTCCACATGAATACAATTATTTAATTATGTCATAGTGCTAGTGTCAAAATATCGAGTGTGAAATTAAAAATAAATATTTAATATCATTTCTACTTTCTTGATGTGTAACATCCGGCTATCTGAAATACCTATGAAGAGGCTTAGAATTGGAATTAGTCATTTTTAAAGAATTTTTTTTAAAAAAATCTGGAAATTTTGGTTATGTATGGGAAAAAGTGAGTTTTTGGCCAACTTTGATCAGTCATAACTCTTAGATAAGGATGAGTTAGGTGTAGTTCCAGTTATATTTGTGAAGCTCGTGGAATGATCTTTCCAACGCCGCTGAGTTTGCTGGATTCCGAGTTCGTATGAGTGAGTTATGCCCTTTGGAAGTTGGGCTATTGGCACAGGGAAGTCAGCCGGAAATTTTAAGGGTATTTTGATCTTTTCACTAACCAATTCTTTTGGTTATATTAGTGTGTTAGACTGATTTTAGATCAGTTTTTCTCATTTTTTTAAAAGAGTGAGAGTAAGGGTTTGAGAGTGAAGAGGAGAAGAAGAGGAGAAAGAGGAGATCAAGCAAGGTTTCATCAAAGATCGTAGTAGATATCGTCGGGGGTGATCCCTACTAGGTATGTGAGTTCATAGTGATGGGTTGATTCTTTCCCCCACACACCAAACTCGTTTTATTATTGAGAAAAGATTGGTTGTGTTGTTTGGAGTTGTTGGTTGTGTTGTTGGTGTTGTTGATTTTGTTGTTGAAGTTTCTTGTTGATTTGGGACATGTTTCCGGTTGTGTTTTTGAGTTGAAATCTATTGTATGTTGAGGGGTTTATGATCCTAAGTGTTTGGGGCTGGAACCATTGAAGTTAAGGAGGTTTAGAGTTGGAAAAAAAATGAAGGAGAAAAGTCGAGCTTCTTGCATGAAACAAGTCCGCGTCGCGGACTTGTTCCCTCTGTGAACAAAAGTTGCTCCTCGTCGCGGACAGGACGCGGACTCCACTGTTTTCAGAATTTAATTTCGTAACTTTTCTTAAGTTTAGATGTCCCAACTCATTCCTAAACATCATGAGGTCTTTCCAAACACAAATCATGATCCTTGAATCCATAATTCAATTCAAGAAAGTTAGGATCAAAGTCAAGTGAAGTTAGAGTCAAGTCTAGAAGTTAAGAAGTAAGTCCAAGCAAGTCTTTAAAGTTTTCCAAGAGTCTTCATTGAACGTTTTAGCTCCATTTTTTTTAGAGTCTCAAGTTTCAAGCAAAGTATAGAGTTTCAAGTTAAGTCAAAAAGAATAAAGTCAAGTTCATTTCTCAAAAGTTATTAGGGAACTAAGTATTCCCAAAGAAGTTTATAAATGTTTTCACATTTAAGATGAGAGGAAACTGAGATCTCCAAAAGAGTTTTGAGCAGTTTTGAGTACTATCTCTTTTAAGAAAAAAGATGAGTTTTGCGAAAGAGTTTCTAAAACATGATTAGTATGACAATCGAGTATGTCATCAATGTTTAAATAGTATGGTCTTGAGCTATACCATCAATGTTTATGCAGTATGACTTCCCGATGTCATCAAGGATCATATTAATATATGGTTTGATATGTTCTTTTTAGAAAGAGTTTTCAAGAGCAATTACCTCTTTTAAGAGGGTAGCTTTGAGCAACTTTCTCAAACTAAAGAAAGATGTGTTTAAAACACTTATGAGCTAAAGTATTTTTGGCAGTAGTCTTGAGCACCGAGGTGGGGACACGAGTTCATATTAACTCCACTCTCCATAAGAACCATGTAGCCAAACATGGGATTTAACAGGTCATACTTTTTAGATGATCACGAAAGTTAAGCTAGTGGATCCACTAAGCAATAGTTAAAGTAAGGTCCTATATCATGGCAAGGTATAGGATGGTCCTCGGGCAACGTGAGGTAAAACGTTGTATCATCACTAGGGCTCATAGTGGTGGTTATCGGTTAGAGAAACTCCCACTGTAGAAAGTGCATGGTTCCTCGAGGAGTTCTGCTTAGTATGAATGGGGGTATGAGACTTCATTCATGCATTGCACATGTAGACTTTGAGAGGAAGCATGGTATTTTTATGATATTATAATTATGATTTTTACGTCATGTTTTAAAAAGATTTTGAAACAAACAACACTTATATCATGTTATTTGGAAAATAGGGTCAAATCGAACCAAAAACCTAATTTCGAAAATGAGGTTTGAATCTGGAAATTATTGCATAAATATGTTACCCAAAACATTTGAAAATCACTGGTGAAAACCATTTCAAAAACGAAGCTATAATTAGCCCTTTATCACCCATTCATAAAAAAAAATTGGGTTCTTGAAGAACCCCCAAATTTGTCATTCTAACCTTGATTTGATTATTAAAATCGTATTTAAATGATAGGTAAATAAGTTAGGTAGTTAGATATCGATACCCAATCAATGGGTATAGAAAAATCTCTCTAAAATCACAAATACCGAGCTTCCAAAGTTTGAAAATGGAGAATGGGGGACAAACCCCAAAATTTCAGACAAAACACTCCCAAGTCTCGCTTTCACGAATAAGAGCTTCACGAACGCGACAACTTGGTCAAAAAAGTGAGTCCCACCTAAGAGACCAACCTTGCTTTTGCGAGCTGGGCTTCGTTAATGCGAACGGTGAGAAAGCAATAGGGCCTTCGCGAATGTGAGGGTCACAAAGACTTGACCCCTTGCGAACGCGACCATAGTCTCACTAACACGATGCTCGCGAAAGCGACCCACCCCTCCTAAACGCGAGGGACACCGAATAACAGAAAATACACCCAACTCTTTAATCTACGAGTGGACCCTCATGATTCCTTTGGAATCTCGTACACACAAACCATCAAAATATGAATCTGAGATCTCCTTGACCCGAAACCCGTGAAAATAGCAAAAAACCAGCAAAACACCTAAAAAGGCCAAACTAATCTCAGGACCTCTGAAAATTCAACCAAATTCAAAAATAGTTACAATAACATGAGAGAGACGAAATCGAAAGAAATATTGTTTGTATAGTCTTTATATAAATATAAACAAACAAATTATTTTAGGGTTTTATCATAGTTGTCAAACGTAACGTATAGCAAATAACTTTAAAAACATGTATCAATTCATAATTCTTTAGGCTTTATTCAAACGGTTCGCTGCCTACTTAGTTACATTTTTTCTATTATGATGTTTTAATTAGAGGAATAAATGATGAAGACAAACCATAGGTAACAAAGAGCATCATTGCCAAGACCAGAAATGCCATGAAGCAAATGGAACGAGCCATGGAATTGATGAGTGAAAAAAAATATGGAAATGTTTTTTTTTAATAATAAGAAAGATTGCAATTTAGAGTTGTGAATAAACAAATAACACAATGGAGGTTATTTATAGGCAGTGAAATAAGAGTAAGACAAAAAAGTTAAAATTTAGTGGTCCAACAATATGTGAAGTAATTGTTGTTTAATGCTTGGATATATATTAGAAACACAATAAACATGTTCTTCTTTTTTTGAAAAAAAAATAATAATAATAATTGAGGTAGGTGATTATACAGTAGGAAATCGAATCATAACCAATAAAGAAAGATTGAAATTTAGAGTACTTGGGACCTCTCTACACGGATACAAATTTAAGCATGCCCTAGTGCGAGTGCCAAATCTTTTTTAGTTGGGGGTAGAAGAAGGAGAAATGGTATAGGGGATTATAAGGTGAAGAATCAAATTGTCACCAATTAGGTAAAAGTTCAAAGAACCAACCAAATGAGCTACTTATAAGATTCCAAAAAAAAATTAACATGTTCCTCATGGTCATAAAGTTTTATTTTTCTATTTGATATTAATTTCATTCGGTATCACTTATCAGATACTTATTTTGAAGCTTGATTAATTTAGATTCACGTGCAAAAATTTCACCTTGAGAAATGAAGCACTCTCTATTTTATTTAAAAATAATTATTAGACTGATTTCAAGAATCGCCACTTAATTTTTAAGAAAAATCAAGAAAACTATTGTTTTCAAAAGACTAAAACAGGAATCTAGTGAAAACTTGTAAAGGGGTTCGAGGTTCTTATTAACATTCTAGGAAGGTTTTAAAAGCACCTAGAATATCCACTAATGTGGTTATCCGGCAATTAATCTTTTGGCTAAAAATACTTTAACTTAATTTGAATAGAACGATTGAACTATTTTATAGTTGAGATGGTTTTAAAAGGGAAATATTGACCTACGATCTAAGTGAAATACTTCTCAAAATTTATTCTTTCAAGTCTTTTCGACCCTAAGATTAACGACAAGTACTAACAAGTTAAACAAACACAGTAAAGTAAAGAGAGAAAGAGGGTTAGGTCCAAATCTGGTTTTTGTCCGTCTAGATCAGTATTTGGGCCCATTTCTGTTTTAGGCCTTCGGCCCATTTGAGTTGCACATGTCCTAAACTAGCACAAAGTAATCATTATTTCTTTTGGGCCTTATGCCCAATTTTTCACCTGCCCTAAGAACTAACAAAATAATAGTAAAGTTTGATGACAAGGTCTTAGGCCCAAAATAACAAAAATACAAAAAAAATGAAAGGTGGCCTTCGGCCTAATCTTTTCAACTCCCAATCTGCTCCGTATTTTTAGGGCCTGCTCTTCGATTTCACGGTTGGCTGCAAACACAAAATGAAATCCAGTAAATAACAGACCATGGTTAATACAAGAAAATGCTCAAATGGGATCAAATTTACCCACTACCGTGGTTCAATGTACACATTGTAAAAGATAAAGCATATCACAAAGAGTCCCAAATCAAAACATGTGAAATTTCAATGATCTCAAATAAATTAATGTATCATCCCAAGATTTTCAATTGAAGTAAATAAGTTATGACCAATCAGTTTTGAATAATCCCTTCAATACCAATAAAATCAACAGTAAGGAATACGGGAGATAGTAAATGAATGGAGGTAAATCGGATGGGTTAAAGAAAAACTCTCATGGCATGAATCAATGTTACAAGGGTAATTGGTTCTGTACGTATTGCTGATGTTTGTTTGGAGTTGTATGTAATGTGTGTTGGGCCTGGACTATTTAGGATAAGAAATGGGCTGGAAATTAAGGAAAGTGGGTTGATTATTGGAGTGGGCTGCTCAAGTATTGAATTGGATTAGCTAAAATAACCCAAATTTTGTCCTCTAAAAAAAAAGGTTCAAATTATAGACCAAAGCAGTTAAAATCACAATTGAGAAAGGAAAGGTCCAATGTATTGCAACTATGGCCAATGAGAATATTTAAGAATGAAAAACTATTTACAACTTACATTTTCTCTCTTCCTATATTCCCACCACCCACCCCAAAAAAATAACAAAAATTTTTTTACTAATGTGTGACTATGATCTTCCTTTAAACTTTTGCAACATGTTATAATTAGCTACCTCTTGCTTTTTATAAACGTTCACATGATATCTTAAATATCATATTCAATTATTATACACCTTTACTTACTGTCACACTCTAAATATCAAACTAAATCATTTGTGTTGGATTTTTAATTTATAAATAAAACACGGGTTTTTTCAGAGTTTTTCGGGTTTTCGAGTTTTTCCGTTAAAGTATTCATACAAACATATAATTTACTTGTACTTCAAATATTCTTTAGTCCTACCAAAATACAACTATCTAAGGTGTTTCTTAAGAAAATAAAACAAAATATGATATGATTAATGACACTAAAAAATCCAAAAATAATAATAATAATGAAATCGCGTAAAACAAATATTGCAAATTAATAAGTCATAATGAAAACAATCATAATTTTAAAGTACTAAATCATGCTAAAATAAGTATTAGTGTAACCCCCGGGAAATTTTTTGAGCTAAGACTCGAACCATTCTTCGTTGTGAGTAGGATTTTACCGAGGAAATTAAAATTTCTTTAGTGTTAAGGTCACTAGATGTAGCACCTTGAGTTCCAAGAAGAACTAAAGAGAGTTCATTCAAGTCATTCCTAAGTTTCTTTAAGTTTTTGGTCAATTTCAAACGACCATAACTCTCAGTACAGGGTGAGTTAGGTAGGCTACAAGGTATCCAATGAAAGGTCTTTGAATTATCTTTTCAACACCACCAAGTTTGCTAGGTTTTGAATTCAAATGAGTGAGATATGTCATTTGAAGTCAGATTGTCCAAATAAGGAAAGTTACCTGAAAATAGTAAGGGGTATTTTGGTCTTTTCCTTACTCAATCAGATTTAATTCATTTTTAGTAAGGTTTTAAGGGTATAATCCTATTATGTTCAGTTTTATAACCTTAATATATGCCTAGAGTTTTAGTTGAGAGTTCAAGAAGAGAAAAGAAGAGAAAAGAGGAGAGGATCAAAGCGTTCGTCGAGAGTCTAGCGCTTTGTTGTGGATTTTCGCCATGGGTTTAATCCCTAAGAAGTATGTAAGCTTCTATAGTGTTGGTTTTGTTCACCCACACGTCAATCATTTTATTTTCAGCAAAAAATTCATTCTTGAAGTTGAAAGATTAGAGTTTTTTATAGGTGTTCTTGAAGTTCATTCTAAATCTTGTTGTGTTGGGGTTTTGATGATTTCTTGAGATGTAAGTGAGTGTTTTGAGGGATGTTTTGAGTATATTAAAGTGTATTTATGTTAAGTAATCGAATCCAAGTGATGGGGAAGAAATTGTTTGATTCTAGGCTAATTAGGGTGAGAAAACGAGCAAAAAAATTCGTCGGGTCTTCTGGGTTGGGGCAACGCACCAGCCAGAGTGCCCCAAACCATGTTCTGACGTTTAGGGGCTGGCGCCTCGCGCCACTCAAAGCGCCGGGGTCGCCTTCCCCGTCCAGTTTGTAATCAGTTGCTCCGTTTGAGCTCTTTCGAAGGGTACCTTCACTCCCTCTCTATCCTAACTACTCTAAGCTACTTCTAAACACCTAGAATCATTCATAACATGATCATAACCTTGAATTCATAATTCAAATTCAAGGTAGAATTAATAATTAAGTTTTTCTGAGAATTCATTCGAACATATATTCTAAGAAAGTCCCTTTGAGCCTTTTTGAGGAGTCTTCTACAACTTCTAGTAACTTGTTTCAAGACTCGACCAAGTGAGTACGAGGATGAGGAGAATGTATTCATGAGTTTACTTTGTCATCATGAGATCTTTCATATCATAAACCATAACTCTTGAATTCATAATTCACATTCAAGAGAGAATTAAGAGTAGAGATCCAAAAAGCCTTTGAGTTCAATTGTGAATCCTTTGAGATCCGTCATCGATTTGAGTTAAGTTTTGAGTAAGTAAGTATGAGAATGAGAAGAGTCGTATACATGAGTTTCATATTGATATTTTGACCCTTGATTCAAGTCGTTCATGCCCATAACTTCCGCATGAACTCTATCGACTTTTGAGAGAAGTAGTATCTTCAAGTTCTAAGTCTTGAGTATTGAATTCCTAATACCCTTTGAGATTATATTTTTAATCATGGGACTATTACATGTTACCCATGAAGTCCTTGAGTTGAATTGTTCATGCCCATAATTTCGCATGAACCCTATAAGTCGAACAGTCTCAAGATGAGAAGTATATTTGAGTCCTTGAGTTGAGTAGTTCATGCTCATAATTCCGCATGAACCCTCTTAGTTGAGCATTCTTGAAATGAGTAGTTTTGAGTATCCTTGAGTATTTGTTGAGTTGAGTAGGTTTGAAAATAGGTAAGTATGTTTCCTTTTTATCAAGTTCAAGCTTATGTTTATGCTTTAGAATTCCCCTTAGATGCTCGTACATTCCATGTACTTAGTCATTTGGCCTGCATCCTTTCATGATGCGGATTCAGGTATTCAGGATCATCAACAGGAGCTACGTTGATACCACATGGAGTTCGAGTTAGCTATGGTGAGCCTCCTTGCTTTCGGAGGATTTCATTTACTTTTCAGTTATATCAGTTGTTAGGATGTCGTGGGTCTTGTCCCGACTTCCATCTTTGTCAGTTAGAGGCTTCATAGATAGATAGTAGAGTTTGAGAAGTCTGTTTCATTTATCTTATTAAATGTATTAAAAACTTGAGTTGCCTATTGTTGGCTAGTTGAATATTCTATTTTTATTCAGAGTTATTCATTTGAGTTAAAGATTTGTAAGTTTCATGAGTTTTATTCAGTTTTAACCTATGTATGCTTGAGTTAGTCTTCCGCTTGTAGTCAGCCAGGATGAGGGTTCGCTTGGGGACCAGCAATGATTCTCGAGTGCTGGTCACGTCCAGGGTGTAGGCTCGGGTCGTGACAATTAGTTACATGATTAAATATTAAAGGAAATTAAAATTAGATTATGTATTTTAATTGTCTAAACCAATGTAAAATTAAAGAACAAATATTCAATATTATTATCATTCTTAGTGTTGAATTGATTTTTTTTTTGCATTAGTATTAATTTCATTTTGATTTAAGTTTTATTATAATTACCAACATCTATGACAGTGGTGGAGTTAGAAATTTTACGAAGGGTGTCCAAGCATTACATAAACAAAACTTTTTCCAAGCAACATAAGCAAAAACTTTTTTTGATGAATTGGTGCACTGAAATTTTTTAAATCGAAGTATGTAATATTAATATTTTTTTATGAAAATTGGAAATGTTTTTTTTTTTTAATAATAAGAAAGATTGTAATTTAGAGTTGGTGAATAAACAAATAACACAATGAAGGTTATTTATAGGCAGTGAAATAAGAGTAAGACCAAAAAAAGTTAAAATTTAGTAGGCCAACAATATGTGAAGCAATGGCTGTTTAATGCTTGGATAAACATGTTCTTCTTTCTTTTTTTCTTTTTTTAAAAAAATAATAATAATAATTGAGGTAGGTAATTACACGGTAAGAAATCGAATCATGACCAATAAAAAAAGATTGCAATTTAGAGTTGTGAATAAACACATAACACAACGGTTCTTCTTTTTTTTTTTTAAATAAAATAATAATAATAATAATT
>JAJOOO010009592.1:0-14151 GCA_029582685.1 Solanum piurae | reverse complement strand
AAGACTAACAAAACAGCAATGCACATCACAATCAAGTGAATGTAGACGAAGTTAGCGAAAACGGAGAAAACAGAGTTAGATAAATCTCACCTTGATGAACGAAAACGAATGGCTTACTGTGTTAGGGTTTCCGCTGCAAGGTGAAGAAGAAGAAGCGATTCAGTAAATGCTTCTGGAATCTTCTGTTTCTCCACTGCTCTCTCACTCCGTACTATGTGAGAGAGTAGTGAGACATGGGAGGGAAAGACCAAAAAGAAAAAAAAAGGTCTTTGAGCTAATGCTTCACGCGAATTTCTTTTTCTTTGTTTCTTTCTGCTTCGTATTGGGGTTTAAGAAAAAAAAAAATAGAACTAATGATTTTGTCCTGCTGAAAGCTTATTTGCGCTTTGCGATCACCACCGTTAAAGTTCTCACAAGATTTGGTGATTAGTAGGGGTAATTTTGTCATTAAATTTTTATTTTACTGTATTAAAAGTCTAAAACCTTAAAAATTGTATTTTGTAAATTTATGTGGTACTTATATAAAATAATACTTAAAATCTATCGATCACTAAAACTAAAACACTATATTATTTTACCTAAAATAATTAATAATGTAAAGGAGAATAAAAAATTATTATTGTTGGGTATATAGCAAAAGTTAATGGGAAATGGAGAGAATATGGAAAAAGAGGAAAAATCAAAGAGTTGGAACTTGAAAAGTCTTCTTATGCTTTAGTGAAAAGTCATTTCTCCCTTATCGGTGGAGGAAAGAAAAATAGATGAGTTTAAATATAGAAACACTCCTATTAATTGTTAAAAGGGTTGGAAAGAGGGACCCCCGTCGTCGTCGTCGCTCACTCGGCTCGGCTTCGACTTTGGCTTTGGCTTTGGAAAATGATCGAGAGAGAGATTATTTTTTGGACAAAGTTTGTTTTAATTATTTAGTTAATTAATTAAATTAAATTAAATAGCCAAAACGTTAATTAACCGAAATGGTTTCAATTATTCAGTTAATTGACCGACCCGACTCGGATCCGCACGCGACCCGTTTTATTTAATTTTTTTCCCGTTTTATTTAAATTTCCCGCCGTTGAAAGTGACTATTCTGAAAGGTTGCAGCTTTCAAAAACAGTCATGACCGTTTGAAAGGTTGCAAACTTTCATGAATGGTCGTGTGGATTCTGAAAGGATTACAACCTTTCGGAACCAGTTCCTCTTGCCTATAAATACATTGATTCTTCAGAATCTTTCCTTACAAATTTTTCTGATTTCTTCTTCTTCTTCTGCACAAAGTTTCTTCGTGTACTTCACTGATGTTGAGTGGTTCGCTGACACCAAAGTTTTGGGTATCAATACACTGGTGATTGAGATCATTCTATCCTGGGAGGACATATTCCAAATCAAACATCGGATACTAGAGGGGAATAATTTCCTTAAGGGGACACTGTGCATTCAGTGGGCTTGATCTTATTCTGATTCTGTTTTTCCAGATTGTGGTACGTTTTTCCAGATTTTAGTTTGTTAATTAATTTTTGTTCATCTATTCTTACTGATCTGTTAAACTTTGGTTACTTCGTGTTTCTGCAAAGTTTATTAAAATTAATAATTCTGTTTTTTAAACACAAATTGGCAACAATTACATCTTATCATTTATCCTTAATAACATAAGCATAAATAAATGACCGTAAAAATGCATAGCAGGATCTGTAATATAAGCAATGGTGTTACTGAGTCACTCAACATGAGTAAAGTACACAAATATTTAATTGTGAAGAAGAAGAGGTTTACAATTTTCGTTGTTTTAAAATGAGAGGAAATTTCTCTATTTATAGACAATAAATAGTAGTGTGGATAAATATTTATTGTGCCTTATCGAAAAGGTTACAACTATTTGAAAAAATTGCAACCCTTTACAAATGTCACAACCTTTCATAAAAGCCACAATTTTTCATAAAAGTTACGACTCTTCATTAAATAGCCAACTTTTCATAAAATTCACAACTCTTCATTAGAGTTGCAATTTTTAATAAAAGTCACAATTTTTCATAAATGTCACAACTTTTCATGAAAGGGGAAGACTAGTTTTGGAAATACATAAATTAAAAGTGAATTCTAATTTGTGGTGGCGCCACGTAGGCGGGCCTAATACTTTATTATAGTTAAATAAAATTGAGAGTGTGCTTTTGTATACAAAAATTAATTTTAAAATATAGTTCATTTAGTCCAAAATATAATAGCTCATTTTCGATTAAAAAAAAGGTGTTTTTTTTTCATTTTAACAGTTTGCATAAATCACATTTCAGGTAATCTTTCATTTACTAGTTTTTAAAAACTTAATATACAACATTATATATTTGTATACAAAGATATACAAACTTTGATTAACATCTTTTATAACAATATTTAAAACTTGATATACAATAATATATATCCAAAATAAAATATCTTATAAAATTTCATGTTCAATTACAGAAATTGACTTCGTCTTCTTTTTTGAATCCAAGCACCAGATTCATCTAAAAGGTCATTAAATCATTCAAAATTTCAAATTTAGACTCCTCAATACGTAATCGATATGTTAAAACAATACTCACTCGAAATTGAGCTTATTTTTAAAAATTAGATGTCCACACTTTGAAACTCGAGCTTCAACAATGGCTAAACATCATTTTTACTTATCAATATATCAAAGTTTCAATATAGGTGTTAATTAATTAATAAGGGATATATTGGTAAATATGTATATATGGAAGGATTATTTTGGTTTTTTTAAAAAAAAAAATGTTTTTGCTTCTGCTTTTTTTTAAAATCATAAAAAAATTAACTTCTTCCTAACATCAGAAAAATTGTTTCAGCTTCCATTTAAAAACAATTTTACTGATTTGTCAAACGTCTTAATTTTTCATATGAAGTTTTTTTCCCCTCAAAATAAATGTTTTTAGTCTTCCAACAACAATGTCAAACATGTTCTTACTCCCTTTGATCATTTTCATTTGTTTATAGTAGACTTTGCAGTCTTCTTAAGAATAATAAATAAATTTCATATTCTATCATAAAATATTTATATTAATTGGTGTATAATGACAATAAGAGCATGTTTGATATTGTTGCTAAAAGTTGTTTATTAGAAACATTTTTTTTAAATGGTTTTTTCAAAAAGTGTTTTTGAAAAAAAATAATTTGTGTTTGGCTAATTCATTTAAAAAGTGTTTTTGATAAGCAAATTGTGTTTGGCTAATATTTTTAAAAACTGATTTTGAGAGTCAAATTACAAAAAAAAGGTAAGTATCAATGTGCTTTTATATTAATATTATTCTATAGAGAGAAATTACTTTAAACATATGTTACCAAAATTTTAATTAAAATGTACATATTCATAAAGTTAAGAACCATTCCACAAATTAAATCACTATATACGAAAATTCACCACAAAAATAAATAAAGTCCTTCATATTTTTAATCTTACAAAAATATTGTTGTTACCTTTATTTCTAATTCTATAAAATAAAATGTAAAATATTATATAAACTATAAATAATAATATATAAACATAAAATAAAATAAAATTTTATTATACAATAATAAAAAATGAAATTCTTGAATGAAATTTAACTAAACTTAAATGATATGCTAATTAATTAATAAGTGATATATTGATAAATATGTATATATAAAAAGGATAACTTTTTGCTTCTACTTCTATTTTTTTTTTTTTAAAAGAATCAGAAATTTGTAGCTTGCAGAAAAAACTATTTCTATTTCATTAATTCACATATAGATATAAGAATCTATATTACATCATATACATCTACTTATTAATAATTTGTAATATAAAAAATTAATCACGGGTGATAACATATAATATTAAATTAAATTTATTTATTTTATCTTGTATTTACTGTATTGTAAAAGAGAGAATCGGTTTAATTTAGTTTTCCTTATTTTCATATCTCTTATTTTTTTTTATTTCTCTCCATGTAGTTCTTATCTAGTTAATAGTGTATATTTCAGTCATATTTTGTGTGAAATTTTTGTTCCACGACTCTCCATTATTGATTTTGCTATTTTTGTTAAACTTTACCTCAGTTCTATTTCAAAATTTTCTGTCTTCAAAATAATGAAGTAATCATTGAGAGCGGCGTAACGAGCAATGTTACTAATGGAGCAATCATTGAGAACGACGTAACGAGCAATGTTACTAGCAAATTTGGTGGACTTAATATTTTAAGAGAACATGTTTCGATATTCAAAAGTTACAAAGGGTCAAATTAAGATCAAAAGTAAGCAGATAGACCTGGATCATATTAGAAATTAGCTTTTTGATCATTTTTTATTGGATATTATCATTAAGTATTTTGAAAAGCATTGTGAAATTATTTGGTATTTAAATGGTTATTTTTGTGTTTTATTCTCTTGAATGATTCAAATACGTACGTAAAGTGATTTTTACATTATAATATTTTTACTAGTCTAAAGTATGCAATACATCTATAACTTGATGAGTTTATATTGGATATGCACAATATCTTTTTTTTTTGTTGTTGTTAAATTCGCTATTTGATAAATAGCAATAATATGATATATAAAGTGTTCCCAGCTTCAAAGATGAATGTCAATAGAAAAGTATTTAGTTTATGACGTTGTTATTCAAATAGGTTTCAACTTTATTAGTATATACAATTGGTATATAAATTGGTTGCAAGAAGGCCACATTAACTAAATGTAGGTTACCAACTTTTGTTCCATTTTCATACACTATGAAATATGTATATGACTGCATTATTTACAATTAGCATTTTATATATACAAATTTCATAAATCGAAAATCTAATTTTTTCGTTAAAATAAACCAAGGTTATCGGTTTGTATACAATTTTCATTCTTAATGAAATGAGTATATACCTTGTTACATATCAATTTACATAGTAATTCAAAAGAAATATCATTTACGGTATGTAATGAGTATATAATCTG
Organism: Solanum piurae; assembly: GCA_029582685.1. Lineage (NCBI taxonomy): Eukaryota > Viridiplantae > Streptophyta > Magnoliopsida > Solanales > Solanaceae > Solanum > Solanum piurae. The sequence goes on along the minus strand of JAJOOO010009592.1, from coordinate 9,195 downwards.
ATTTTTATGGTTAAGTAAAATGAAAATTATTAAAATCTGTTTACATATCAGTTTCATACATTAAATATTAAAAAGATGGTGCATATATTGTTATTTGATGATTTTTTTTTTTTTTTTTTAGTATTTAGTTTAAAAAGTTTATATTCAAACCGGTTTCAACTTGATCAGTATACACAATTGGTATATAAATTGATTGCAAAAAGATTACTTTAACTAGAAGAAGGTTACCAATTTTTATACCATTATAATACACTAAGAAATATATATAGGACTATATCATTTACAATTAGCATTTTACATATATAACTTTTATAAATCGAAAATCTAAAACAAAAAATCGTTAAAATAAATCAAGGTTACCAGTATACAATACCTTTTTATGTATCAATTCACATAGTAACTCAATAGAAATATCATTTACGATATTAATGAGTATATAATCTGATTTTCATGGTTAACTTTAACTACTACTATTAAAATCAATTTACATATCAATTTTATACATTAATTATTAAAAATATTTAATTTTATGGGCTAAACTTAAATTTGGCTCCACCTCTCCTACCAATAGTCTCACTGTCATGTCCTCCTCATCCCATATCCCTGCCAAGAAAAAAGTGAATAATAAAAAAATAAATACAAGATAAATAAAATTTCTACAATACGATTAGAATTTTAGTTTGGTTTTTGAAGTAATTTTTATGATTCAAAATGTGGACTGATAATTCAATAATTGGAAAAAGTTGTTATATGTTAGTTAGAGAAAATCGGAAGAGATGAGGATGAATATCAAATTTTTGTGGGAAGTATGTGGAGAGAGAATAAGAGATTCTTTTTCCTTTATTTTGATTTTTTCTTTTTTTCGGAGAAAATCAGGGATTAATCAACTAACTGGGGGAAATTAGGGTTTATTTATGGAAAACGAAATTGATTTATTAATGAGGTTAATAATTAAATAAGTTATATTTTTTCGTTTTTTATTTGATAGGTTTTGATTGAAATCTACTGTTATATATTGAAAATTAGAAAATCTTGTTAGTACTTGTGATATTGATTCTTAAATTTGTTATTTATATATTTTTTCTTTGTCAAATACTTAAGTTTTCATGTATAACACATTATTAAAAGAGAATCGAGATAGTAAATGACTACAATAAACGTTCTTTTTAATTCCAAAACTTCCTTTGAAAAAAGACGCATTACTCTCCGGATTCCGAAAGCACGGCAAATTCAAATTAGAACTCCAACTGCGATGAGTGCGTGTTTCAAAAGTCAAAACAAAATTGGGAACCATCTAGCTACCAGGATTTTGCAGAACGCTATTACTAACATGAGATCGATTGCTACTGAAGATGAAGGTTTTATTTAGTGTCTACATTCTAGTTACCTTGGGAAATTTAATAGTTCAATTGGTTGACTATATCAATCCTCTCACCTTATTGGTGAGGGTTCGATTCCTCAATTTTATTTATTTTTAAATACTCTATTTGCCTCTTAAAGTGCATTTGTGAAGTCTATGTTTATTGTTAGTGTATGTGTATCTTGGATGGACATGTTTATTTTTAATGTTTTTCTTCGCTTAAATGTCAGTATATTTATGATTTTCTTGTTTATAATTGTGAAATGGCACTCGAACATTACTTGTGTGGTCTTATTTTGTAACGTCTTCTTTACCTTTTTAGTAAGGGTACACAATATCCTTTTTTTTTTTTTGTGTATTGTGGTTATTAGATGGAATTGAATAATTGCGAAAAAGCTTATCCTTTTTGTTTGATGTGCAATATTGACAGAAGTGAGAGTGGAAGTTAGAGATGCTTCACCAGGACATTATTTGTTGAAAATTGAGTCTTTCTCTCTACTTTCAGAGAGTGGCATTGACAAGTTTGAATCAAATGAATTTGAGGCTGTTGGTTATAAATGGTAAGACTCGTATGTCAATCTTCACTAATGCATTATTAAATGAGTTTTTAAGGTTTAATATTGTCCTATTGACTATTTCTTGAGATTTGTATGTATTTGGGAGCCATATATAAGGTATTTCTAGTCTTTGATAAGAGAAGGAATTTAGCAGATATAAATGGATTTGATACAGGAAAATGATCATTTATCCCGATGGGAACACACATGAAAATGGAAGTGGACATATTTCAGTTTACTTGGCCATTTCAGGGACAACTTCCCTGCCTGCTAATTGGGAAGTCAATGCTATATGTACCTTCTTTGTGTTCAATCAACTTCGTGACAATTATCTTTCAGTGCGAGGTATAACATTATTATTATTATTTCCTTTCTTAGCATATACATTTCCCTTTAGTCTATCTCATCTAAGCCTTTTGGTTATATGGTTATCGTAAAATAGCATTGATCAGCAGAGTGAATTTCAATTTTATTTTTCCAATTATCAGCTAAACTGTGATGCAACAATGCTTTGGTTTAGGAAAAATGCGGCGCTTTCAACCTATCAAGTCTATATGGGGACTTGACAAATTTATTACTCACAACACATTCAAAAAGGCCTCTAACGGATACCTTGTTGACGACAAATGTGTGCTTGGAGCAGAGATATTCATCTTCCAAAGGCAAGCAATTGGTGAATGTTTGTCTATGGTGAAATCTACTGACTCATTTAAGCGAGAATGGAAGATCTGTAGTATCTCCAAACTTGGCGCAGACTGGTTTTCTGAAGAATTTACTGTGGGAGGTTACAAATGGTATTTCCTTCATCGATCTCCTTGGGACATAATTTTAAATTACGTATCATCACTCATTTTGACTTTATTTGTTCCTGTTCATCCTTGTGTTAATCTCTTTTGTAGGAAGCTCTGGTTGTGTCCAAAGGGCAATGGAAACAATAAAGGATGTGATATTTCAATATTTCTAAAATCTGTTGATGCTAAGGACTTTGATCACCATGAAAAAGTGAAGGTAAATTGCGGCATAAACCTCAAAGATCAGACAAATGGTGGATGCAAAAAGCTATCTTGTAAGCCAAATGTTTTTTTTTTCTATTTATTAATTTTTTATATGGAATTCTTGCAGGATGAATATCACTGTGATTCAATAGCTACTTCTCTTTTTCATAATATTATTATACTTCTTTTTGGATGTCTAATAGTTTCTATCTTTTAATTATACTTTTTACAGATTGTAGTTGGTTTTCAACTACCACAGCGAGTATGGGGTTTCCAGGTTTTATGCCTTTAACTCAGTTGCATGATCAGAATAAAGGTTATCTTGTCAATGATTGTCTTCTGGTGGAGGTTGAGCTGAAAGTTGATTTTAAGCATAGCGTAAAAAACTTATCTTAACTTGTTTTACAGTTTATTAGTAGCTGTGAGTCTCTCTGCACAGTAATCTACACGTGCCTTGCCTTCTTAGTTGGATGTAAACACTCAGTGTGCGGGTATAATTTGCCTTTCTACCATGGCTCCTCTATGTATTTGGTGAATTTGTCAATGCTAATTTTGTATTTTGTTATGAATATCATTTAGCAGTACTAGTGCTATTTTTCTTATTAGTAACTGGTATTAATTATCCGATGAATGCCATTTCCCCCTTCTCTCAATTATACAAACCGTAGGCTGCAATTTCTTATGTCTCAATTGAATTTGTTGAGCAATTACGGTAGCCCTAATCACTTAGTTACACATAATTCCATATACTAGTTTAGTGTATGTACTTTATACTGCGTCTAACATTAATTAAGAAAATTATATACTAGAAAAACAAAATTATTAATAAGTTAGTAATTGGCGTTAAAATAAATGTTAAATTTGTTTAAATGATAACATTTTCATATAAGAAACTTTAGAAAGTTAATTTAGAAAATGTGAACATATTTCTTAACAATTTTTTTGTACCATGATTTATTTAAGATTTATACAAGAATAGTAATTTTAAAGTTTAAAATGGTAGGATTTTAGATATTTTTCAAATAAGGAAAATTTTAGTCGGTTTTTAAAAGGAAAAGGGACAAATATACTCCGAACTTTCGAAAATAGTACGTCAATATCCTTCGTCATACTTTTCGTCCATCAGAGCCCCAACCGTCAAATAATTGGTGCATATTTGCCCCTCCCACTAACGGAAGAATAATTAGTGACACGTGGCGCAATCCTACGGCTCAACCCGATTTGACCAATCTTTTAACCCAAACCCTAAAAACCCGCCCATTATCTTCTTTCTTCCTATTTTCTCTCTTCTTCTCTCCTTCTTCCTTCTTTTCCTGGTCGCTTTTTCCGACAAGCTTCAAACACTTCTATCCATCAAATCCTCTTTATCAAAACCCACCAGCATTGTATTCAAAAATTGGGAACCCAATACTCCTCTCTGTAAGTTCACTGGCATCACTTGCAATTTTGATGGGTCAGTCAAAGAAATCGAGCTTTCGAGTCAAAGAATTTCTGGGTTTGTTCCTTTTGATAAAATATGTTGACTTAACTCATTGGAAAAGCTCTCTCTGGATTACAATTCATTTTCTGGGCAAGTTATTGATGATTTGAACAAGTGTTGAATTACTTGGATATGAGTAATAATGAATTTACTGGGTCTTTTCCTGATGTATCTTCACTCACTGAGTTAACCCATTTTTATGCAAATAACAGTGGGTTACAGGAAAAATTCCATGGAATTATGTGGTGAATATGAGTAATTTATATGAGTAATAGGTTAGTATTTGTGTGGGTAATGGGGTATTAGGTGGGTTAAACGGGTCATTGGGCAGGTATTTAAATTTTGGGTTTATTAATGGGTCAAACCGGGTTGAGTCGTAGGATTGCGTCACGTGTCACTAATTATTTTTCCGTTAGTGGTAGGGGTAAATGTGCACGGATTATTGGATGGCGGGGGCTCTGATGGATGAAAAGTATGGCGGAGGATATTGATATACTATTTTCGTAAGTTCGGGGGTATATTTCTCATTTTCCCGTTTTTAATAGAAAATAATAGGAGTGGTTACCCAATATTTCAACAAGAAATTTAACTAAAAATGGAACTTGAAAAATATTAACTTCTTGTTGATATTGATACGATATACATAAAACACTACCTATAGAATCCTAGATATAACATAAAACTCTATCACATCTACCGAAATCCAATCACAAACAAATGCTATAAATACATATATACTTGCATCGAGTGTTAATATTTTACAAAATAATCAATTTTAAAAATCAACGTAACAAATAAAAATAAAAATGTATATCATTTAAACATGAATAGGTGTTAAGAACATTCATGCAAAACTAATTATATTTTATTTACTGACTTAATATAAACACCTGATTAAATTAAATTTTATCAATGGTCCGTATGCAAGAAGCGTAATTATATAGGTTGTCTAGGGGATGACTTGAACGGTTGAACCTAAAGCCACTAATTTACCAGCATTACGCTCACATTTTTCAAGTTTATGCTATTTAAAAAAATGTTTAATGTAATATAATTAAATTTATAATTACTTACTACTTATTAGTTTTATCTAAACTTTTCTTGAATTCAAATCCTTTTACAACTCCAACTGCTTAGAAGAGTATATTAAAACAAAAGAGCACAAAGGTTTTGCATAACACTATTAAGATGGGATCGATTGCTCCAGAAGATGAAGGTCTTATATTTTTCTTGTTTATAATTGTCAAATAAAACTCTCAGATTAATGTTACTTCACTGCTCTTATTTTTGTTTTAAATTATGTAACATCTTATTTAAGCTTTTAGAGAGTATACACAATATATATCTTTTTTTTTTCATGACTCAAATAAGTGAAAATATTTATTGATTTTTTTTTTGTGTGGTAGTGAGATTTGAAATCAAAACCTTTTACTTGTTCTAATATTATGTTTGATTGTGTCATCTTATCTCAATACAATACCAAAAATATTTTTTAGTAGGCAGCAATAACTTAATTGCCTACTTTGATATTGTGCTTATTTTATCTTAAAGTTTTATTCTATTGAAGTATATATATTTTGTCTAGGATGGAACTAACATTCAGTTGACTCAATTTATTAAAAGAATTTATCCATTTTGTTTGATGGACAGAAGTGGCAATGGAAGTTAGAGATGCTTCACCAGCACACTATTTGTTGAAAATTGAGTCTTTCTCTCTACTTTCAGAGAGTGGCATTGGCAAGTTTGAATCAAATGAGTTTGAAGCTGGTGGTCATAAATGGTATGTAGAAATTTCTCTCTACTAATAACTTTTCTCATAGTTGATAGAAATTTGTCTAAAATGGATACGTACAGGAGAATGATTGTTTATCCAGATGGGAACACAGATGAAAATGGAAGTAGACATATTTCTGTTTACTTGGCCATTTCAGGGACAACTTCCCTACCTGCTGGTTGGGAGGTCAACGCTATATTTACCTTCTTTGTGTTCAATCAATTCCGCGACAATTATCTTTCAGCGCGAGGTACTGTATATATTTATTTTTCAATTATTGGCTAAACTATATATGATGCAACAATGCTTTGGTTAATTAGGAAAAATGCGGCGCTTTCAATCTTTCAAGTGTTTATGGGGACTTCCAAAATTTATTTCTCACAACACATTCAAAGAGGTCTCTAACGGATACCTTGTTAACGACAAATGTGTGCTTGGAGCAGAGATATTCGTCGTCCAAAGGCAAGCAATTGGTGAATGTTTGTCTATGGTGAAATCTACTGACTCATTTAAGCGTGAATGGAAGATCTGCAAGTTCTCCAAACTTGGCGAAGATAATTGGCGGTCTGAAGAATTTACCGTGGGAGATTACAAATGGTACTTCCTTCATCTCCTTCACACATAATTGTTCCACTCATTTTGAATTTACTACTCCCTCTGTCCAACAATACTTGTGCAGGAAGCTCTTGTTGTATCCAAATGGCTTTGCAAACAGTAAGGGATGCAGTATCTCAATATACTTAAAATCTGTTGATGCTAAGTACTTTGATCAACATAAAAAAGTGAGGGTAAATTGCAGCATGAACCTCAAAAATCAGATAAATGGTGAATGCAAAAAGCTATCTTGTAAGCCAAAATGTTTTTTTTTTTGCATGTCTGATAGTTTCTATTTTTCCTTTTTAAAAAAATAATAATTATGCTTTTTACAGATTGTGTTTGGTTTCCAACTACCTGCGAATCTTGGGGTTATAATGCTTTTATGCCTTTAACTCAGTTGCGCGATCCCAAAAACGGCTATCTTGTCAATGATTGTATTGTGGTGGAGGTTGAGCTAAAAGTTGAGTTTAAGCATAGCGTAACGAGCTTATTTTAATTGTTTTACATTTTATTAGTAGCTGTGAGTTTCTCTGCATAGTAATACGCACAAAATCATGTCTTGCGTCTTGATTTGATGTAAACACTCGGTGCGGATATATTTTGCCTTTCTACCATGGCCCTCTATGTTTTTGGGGAAATTGTCAATGCACACTTTCTATTCAAACTAATTTGTTATGAATATCACTTAGCTGTATGAATGCCCTGTTTTCCTCTTCTGTCATTTGTACAACCGTATGCTGCAGCTCTTTAGTCATAGTTACACTCAATTATATTCTCTCCGTCTCATTTATACGATAACCTATTATTTTTAGTCTTTTCTAAAAAGTATGTTGCCTTATTATAATTAGGAATAATTCAACTTCAAAATTTTCCTTTTATCACTAATGAAAAGATTTACAACCACATAAATATCTAAAAATTATTTTAGACCCAAGTTTCAAATATTATATCTATCTGAATGATAACAATTTCATATAGGAAAGTTTAAATGTTATTTAAAAAATTGTGAACCTTTTTCATTAATATATATTTATTTATTTTGCTTACCATAATTTATGTAAGATTTATCCAAAAAGTTTGATTTTAAGGTTTTAAATATTAAGATTTCAAATATAGTTCAAATAACAAATTTTTTTTTAAAAAAACTAGATTTTACTCAATTTTAAAATAGTAAATATTTGGAGTAAATTTGAAAAAACAGGTTAGCTACACGGTTTAGGAGTGATGAAATAGTGAGCTAATGTGAAAGTCACATGGATACATAATGGGTTTTTATTGCACAAAATATTGTGCTGTGTTCAAGATGATATTATCGGTCGGATTTATTATTTACTTTTTATATATAAATTATATATCAACTATAGATAAAATCTACATGCATAAGAGAGAAATACTTCAACAAGAAGTTAAACAAAAAATGGAACTTGAAATACGATATACATAAGAGTGTCTTTATATATACACTACATATAGAGTCCTAATTTCTCAATTTTTTAACTTTATCTTCAACCTAATTGAATATATCTGAATTAAACTATTATTTTTTGGGAATAGATATAACACAAAACTCTAAACTCAAACAAACACGATAAATCCTTACTTGCATAGGGGTTTAACATTTAATTAAATGATTAACTTTTAAAATCAACAAAGAAAAATAAAAATATTTAAAATGCATATCATTTAATCATAAATAACTGTTAAAAACATTCATGTAAGACTAATTGTGTTTCACACCCTTTTTTTAATGAAAGAATTGTTCTTCTTGTATTTCTGAATGAATAAAACTATACAATTAGGTTGTATTTATACAAGTAAGATGACATCTAATGATAAACCCTAAAAGAATAGAATATTCTCAAGATCAAATGGAAAAGAAAAAAATATCAAAAAAATATTTACATGACAAAATTAGAAAAGGAAAAAGAATATCTCCATATCTCGTATTCAAATCCTTTTAGAACTCTATAACTGCTTAGAAGAGTATATTTATTAAAACAAAAGAGCATAAATAAAGGTTTTACATAACACTATTAAGATTGGATCGATTGCTCCAGAAGATGAAGGTCTTATACTTTTCTTGTTTATAATTGTCAAATAAAACTCTAAGATTAATGTTACTTCACTGCTCTTATTTTTGTTGAATTATGTAACTATCTTATTTAAGTTTTTACAGAGTATACACAATATATCTTTTTTTTTTTCATGGCTCAAATAAGTGAAAATATTTATTGATTTTTTTTGTGTGGTGGTGAGATTTGAAATAAGTACCTTTTGCTTGTTATAATAGTATTATGTTTGATTGTGTCATCTCATCTCAATACTACACCAAACATGATTTTTAGCCGCATCTAATTAGCGGTAATTGGTGCTGAGTTGTTCTATTTTATCTTGCAGTTTCAGTTTTAAGCTTTAGAGAGAACGCTTTAATC
>JAJOOO010009591.1:0-44605 GCA_029582685.1 Solanum piurae | reverse complement strand
ATGACCTGCCAACGAAATTATACAAATCTGAAGAGGAGCCAACGAATTATACAATTGCTTCTTTTTGTATATATGTATAGCGAAATAGACATAACTTTCAATTGTATATGTATAACAAATTATACATATATATGTTTGCTATGGAGCGCAATTATGCAAACTTTGCTATAACATATAAATATAATTTTTTTGTTTGTTATATGTGAAAGTTGCTCTTGTTTTAAACTGAAGATAAATAAAGTATATATGGTAGTGATGTATGTGTAGTTCGATAGTTTTTCCTTATTTTAAAAAGGTAATGTAAAAGCCTTTTACCATGGCACCGTCCAGTCCATGATGTGAAAGCTGGAAAGTGATGGCAAATTAGCTAGAAGCTTCCGTCACGATTTTCCTTTATTTGTTGGTCCATTAAAGCTACACTATCTTTCTTTTTTGTCTCTTTATTTAATTTATTTTCTTTGTTTCAATTAATTTGTTTTAGTTTTTTAATTCAATTTCTTTTTTAAAAGAATGTGTATACTCTTTAATTATAATTTTCATTTTTTTCCATTTCTAGTTTGTTCATGCTAAGAAATTGAAATACTGGTTTTGCCCAAAAAAAATAAAAAATCCCCAAAATTTCACAAATAGCAAACATAATAAGGCTCTATAACTATTGTTTTGATAATTGCGCTATATAGTTATAGTTTTGATAATTGCGTTATATAGTTATAATTTTGTTTGCTATGGAGGCTGCGATTTGTATATTTTTGTCCGTTTATATATTTTGCTTACGAATATACAAATAGAGTAAGTATATATAAATTCTGTATTTATACATTAAGAAATTTTTCAGAATTCCGTTTGTATATTTCGCTTGTCAATATACAAATAAGGTAATTCACCATGAATTTTTCATACGTCATATACAAATAGCTAGGATAAACATATACAAACTTCTGAATTTATACAATCATAAACCTAATTATACAAATTCTATATTTATACAAATTAGACGAATTATATAAATCAGGCGAATAGCAAGAATTGAATAAACTAGTATAGGTTAAATTATAGCTATTGTACATAATATAGGTTAAATATTTGTTATTCGTATAATTGTCCAAAAAGAATCTTATTAAACACTATGAGTCGTTTGGTAGAGTATATTAGAGAATATAATGCATGCATTAGGTGTGTGTATTAGTAATACCTTGTTTGGTACACATTTTCATGCCATGTATAACTAACACTCTATTGTGTATTAACTTGTGTGTTGCTAATACCAAGGAATTTTAGGTATTAGTAATACATAACATTTTAACACTTGCATTAGATTAAATAATTACAAAATTACCCTTAAAGCCTTTTCATTTTTTTTGTTGTCATAAGTTTCTGTTTTTATTTTGATTTGCTTTTCGGTGTCTTTTAATTTTTCGGTGTCTTAATAGGTTTTATGACCTCTTAAGTATCTTTTTTTTTTTTCGAAAAAAAAATCAATTTCAATATAATTTAATAAAACAAATTACTATTGTGACGATAAATTTGATAAAAAAATTTTTTTGCCAACTTTTCACAAAAATATTTTGACGCAATAGTATAACTATTTAATATTATTTTTGAAAAAAAAAAGAAGAAGAAGAGTTAATGATGTTTTAGCAAAGAACTTTTTTGCAAAGGAAGTGTGCATATAAATAAAGTGTGAAGGGTATATTTGTAAACATATATTTTTAATAAAAATTATGCAATGTTTGTTATTTCTAATACATCAAACCAAACAATGTATAAGAAATAATGCTTGCATGACTAATGCAAATATTACTAATGCAAGCACTACTAATGCACTCTATTTCGGAATAATGAATACCATAAGATGACAGATTTAGCTTCCCCAAATCTATTATTAATTATACTACTATTAGCTTGAATATTGATGCTACTCACATGTCGACCTACCAAATCGATATATTTAATTTCTGTCATATAGAGTATAGTATATCACACATAATTACTTGGAATATTTTCTTCACGTGGTCGTTGGTACATGCGTCTTTATCATCGTCAAATCACACATCTCATTAAAGATACGATTCATCTGGCCACGTAAGTTGAGCTATCAATAAAAAGACAAGAATCATAGTTAGGTCTAATATGATTTTATTGTCAAGATATATGGAGATTAAATAATTACCTAAATTATTAAAGATTTATGTTTATTTGAACATTAAATAATCAAAATTATTTATTTTTCAATATTTGAATGTATAATTATTTATTTGTTTGTAAATATAATAAATATATGATTAAATAAAATTAATTCAATAATAAGAACTTCATAAATTTAATAAAATAAAATTATTATTTAATAAAAAATGAAATATTTATGTTCGCTAGTGATGATTGAGATGATTTGTATGGTGACATAGTGATAATGGTTGATGTTAGTGGCTAGTAATAGTGTAATGAAGGTGGTTGGTGTTGTAGCAACGTCATGATTGTGATGATCATATCTGGAGAATGTAAGGTGTCGGACGATGTATTTGTGATAGCTGACTACAGTGTTAGTTGTGATGGTGGAGTTGATTGGTAGTAGCGATTGACCATAATGTGGTAGTGATTGATAGTGGCATGATGGAGGTGGCGGCAACGGTAGTAGCGATGATGACAATGGTCAAAGGTGGTGGTGATTGGTGAGATGATAATAATCGTTGGCAATGATGATAGTAGTTGTGACTTGTGATGAAACTAGTAATTATTGATGTATCAATGGTGAATATTATCCCAAAAAAATATATTGTAATAATATTTATGCTTTATTCAAAATTATAATAATTAAAACTTATTTAGATCAATTAAATACTTAAATTTTAATAAAATGTATTAATAGCTACTTTGCAAACAAATAAATAAGGCTGGAAAGTCACATACAAATAGTTATAATTTATAAAGCTAGTACTGGTAATTAGAGAGACAAAGTTAAGATTTTTTATTTATAAATAAATCTATTACTATTATATATGTAAAAGATTTTGTTGATTATTCATTAACTTAATAGTCTTTTTAAATTTAAAATCGATAGAAGAAGATTTCGAAAGACAAGGAAATCAGCAAGATCACCCAGAAAGATCATTGAGATTATATATATTAATACAAACAATCACATATAACTAACCCACATGTAAAGTAGGAAAAGGTCATGGAAAGTGGAGAAAGAAAATATAAAAAGGATTTTTTTTTCTTTTATGAAGTTAGAATTAGATAGTATATTCTACCTAGGAGATGAGAGTATTTTATTTGAAATTTAGGAAGATGGAAAAAAACACGTTTGAAACACTTTTTAAATTTAAAATTTATGGTCACACTTTTTGGATTAAAAACTAAATAAAATGCATAATCTAACATTAGTGTTTGGTCATGTAATTTATAATTATTTGATAAATATATTTGGTAAACATCCCAAGTTTTCAAGTTTTAGTATTTGAATTTTTTTTAAAATCACCCCAAACTTTTATACTGATTTTATAAAAACACCCATCATTTATAATTTTGGACTAAATTTCATCCCTAGTTTATAGCACAAAATTTATAACGTTATATTCATATTTTATATAATTTTATCCAAGCTTGCTCTTCTGAGTCACTTTCAATTACAAGTACTAATAGTAGTTTTTCGTATACAAATAACAAATCAGTGGCACTTTTTTTTTTTTTTTTTCAAATTCATATTAATTATGTTCATAAATAACAAATAACAAATCGATGTCATAACTTTTCATAAAATATTTTCATTATAAAATGATAATACAAATTTATGAATTTTTTAAATAATTTTTAAAATGTATGAATATAAATTATATTTTTATAAAAAAATCAAATATTTCTATCAACATTTATGACCAAACAATAAAACATTACTTAAGAATAATTTGTCAAAAATATTTAAAAATCTACGACCAAACATTCAATAGATTAAAGTTTATTATACAGTAGAACAAAACAACATACTAGCAAAGTTACAACAAGAAAAAAGACATTTTCCTAATTTTGTAGAGAATAGAGTTGTTGGAGAGTTCCAATATAAAGGCGACATATTCGAACTGACTATTGTCGCCCAAACGCTACTTAGACTTACCATAACAAGTTTTCATATGGACAAGTTAAGATTATCTCACTTGGAAATTATCTGATTGAATGATTAAATATTTATAATATGCAATTTTAACTTACGGAAGATATGACTTTAGACATAAGGTTATGAAAGACACAAATTAAGATAGAATGATAGTAAGTAGTAATTATAATATTTGTTTCGATAGTTACTTGTTCTTTAATTTTTTATTACCATCCGTTATTTTTTTGTACATTGATTATCATTTTATTTTGTTGTAGTTTTATATCATATTAGAGTAGTACTATTTATTGTTTTGGTACTATGTACATGATATATTTTGTATTTATGTTACTTTTCTCTAGATAGTTTTGAATTAAAAAAATTTCTTCAGCCGACGGTATATTGTAAACCTCTCTATATGACTATCTCTAAAGTAGACGTAAGGTTTGCAAACATTATATCATTTTTATATCTCACTTGTGTGAGATCATACTACGTATGTTATTATTATAAATATATATTTAAAAAAAATATGTAAATAGATTTATATCAACTACATTGATAAATATTGATACTAAATTATTATTTTTAAGAAATATAAATTTTTTCACCTACTTTTACCCCTTGCCCACAAGGTCGAGTGTACATGCGCGTGTGAGCGCAGCGAGTGGCCGGGTTATATGATGGTCCCTTGAGAAGCGACGTGGACAGCCTATCTAGTGGAGTTTTTTTTTCTCATCAAATTCTTTAGCTATAAAGCAGGAATCAGCACTCCATTTTTTCTACTCTTATCAGTAGCATTTAGCACACACTTCTCACAAAATACTGAAAGTGAAGTGATCAAGTGTAGAGAGAGCCATGGCAATTCCTAATATACGGATCCCTTGTCGGCAGTTGTTCATCGACGGTGAATGGAGAGAACCCCTCAAGAAGAACAGGTTACCCATCATCAATCCGGCCAATGAAGAAATTATCGGTATTTGAAATTTTATAGGTTTAATTTCAAAGATCTCTTGCAATTTAGTGTAAAAGTTTTGAAATTATCTTAGAAATTGTGAAGATCTGTGAGTGTTTAATGGTTGCAAGTAGAATATGTTTTACAATAACCTTCAAATTATCTTCCTAGTAATATTATCTTGTAAATTAATGAATTCTTGTTTGATCCGATTGTATTTTTTTAATCTTCTTGGATTTTCAGGGTATATTCCGGCAGCTACAGAGGAGGATGTAGATATTGCCGTCAAAGCTGCACGGAGTGCGCTTCGTCGGGATGACTGGGGTTCTACTACTGGAGCACAGCGTGCGAAGTATCTTCGTGCTATTGCTGCTAAGGTTAGTGTGTTCAGTTTGGTAATTTTTCCATATCGTTATTAGGTGGACCACCTAGCAGGTTTGACTTTCAGGTTTGGTAACTTAGGGATGCTTGGGTGAAATTTCTCATCTGAGAATTATCTTTTGTTGACTTGCATTTTCTTGATTGCTTATTAACCTTAGAAAGTTTTAAGTTTCTTATCTTACAAGACTATACGATAGTGTTATCTTGTGAGATCAGTTAACCAGATATCTACAGTCACATCAAGAACGCTCGAACGAACTGTACTGTATAAAAAAAAAAAAAGATCCCTCAAATTGTGTCCTTCAGCTAATTGAATAACATCTGCAAAGATTATTCTGTTTGAATAATGATAAATTATTTCTCTTCTAATTACCATAATGCCAGATTTTCGCTACCTTTCACCTTTGACTCTGAACATCATGACTTCCATGGTTGTGAAACACAGTAGTAGATATCAGATCTAGTTTGATTAGCCTGATGTTGATATTATTACTATTCATGATTATTTGTTTAAGCTTTAAATGATTCAGTTGCTATTGTTTACATTTACTGTAGGTACTGGAGAAAAAGCCTGAACTAGCTACACTTGAGACGATTGATAATGGAAAACCCTGGTTCGAGGCAGCCTCGGATATAGTACGTTCTTGCTTAATGGGATAAACATAATTTTATTTAGTGCAAAATACTTCATTCTACTTATGTGCTCTTTCTTATCTTCCAGGATGATGTTGTAGCGTGTTTTGAGTACTATGCAGATCTCGCGGAAGCTTTGGATTCAAAAAAGAAGACTGAAGTTAAACTTCATTTGGATTCATTCAAGACCCATGTTTTAAGAGAACCTCTTGGTGTTGTGGGGTTGATTACTCCATGGTACACCACTTACTGTTAATGATTTATGCTCATCTTATCTCTTTCAACCCACTTTGAAATATGGTATTCTTCTTTTTTCCAACCAAGATGATATTATTTATAGGCCACCAACTTCTGCACCGTACATACAGTTACTGTATATGTGGCTGCTCTATTTATTTATGAGCTATTAAGAAAAATGAAAAGACTGTTCTAATGAGCTAAACTTTGAGCTTTATGATTAATTAAGATAGCCTCTTGAATTTCCAAAAGTTAGAGAAACGAAAATAGTTTACAAGTGTAGTTCATTAAACTAGTTATTGACTAGTTCAGCGGGGTCATTAATTGACAAAGTTGGATGCCATCCTAACACGAGCGTCGGGAATGATAATCAAGTGGACTTGTGAGAACTTTATTTATTGGATAGTGACAACATACACATTTCAAGTTCTGAAAAAGGTGAAATGTCATTTTGTTACCTTTGTCAAAAAAAAGAAGAAGAAGGTGAAATGTCATTGAGATGAAATCCTTAGGAACTCTGATTTCTAGGAATCTAAGTTATTTAGACGCCTTCAAAAAAGTTAAGAGAAATTAGATGAAAAAGTAGGAAGAGACTCGAGGGGATGTAGGAAATTGTAGAGTTCCTCCTGAATATTTCTTTGTTTATTTGCCTCGAACAAATTGCATCTTCAAGGCAATCAGGAATACTTGTGGAAGTCAAGAGGGGTGTTTACAAACCGGGGGTGGGGGATAGTCTTCAAGAGATTCTTTTTTTTTTTTCTCTTTCTTATTTTTACCTTTCACTCTGGTAAGTGGACAAACCGTTGCATTTGCAGTTTCAAAGATTCCTAAAAAGATTAGCTTTTTTTGTTTATGAGTTAGGGAGAGTGGAAATCAATCTCTTGGAGCATTGTGAATCTCATTGGATTTTTCGTGTTTCGTATGAGAGAGAAGATTTAGATGATTGATTTATGAGCTTTTGTTTCATAATGAAGGAATTATCCTCTTTTGATGACCACATGGAAAGTCGCTCCTGCCCTAGCTGCTGGTTGTGCAGCAATACTTAAGCCATCAGAACTAGCATCTATGTGAGTCCTTATCTTTTTTTCTTCATTATCCTTATTAATGGTCCATATCATTTACATCTTTACTCTTTTTTTCAACTTCAGTACCTCTTTGGAGTTGGGTGAAATCTGTAGAGAGGTGGGTCTTCCTCCTGGTGCCCTTAGCATACTAACGGGATTGGGACATGAAGCTGGTTCTCCTTTGGTATCACATCCTGATGTTGATAAGGTTTGTTTTGTTTCTTTTAGGTGTATCTGTGCTTGCCTAAATTTAATACTATGTAATTTCATGTGATGAATGCATTTTTACTTCTTTGGGTGAGCAGATTGCATTTACAGGAAGTGGCCCAACAGGGGTCAAGATCATGACCGCTGCAGCTCAACTTGTTAAAGTACGTTCACATCTGAATAATCATTTAGGTTCCTATTGGCAAAACTGATATGCTGGTGGATTCAGCACACTAAGCCTCTGTATGTCATTTGCAGCCAGTTACTCTTGAGCTTGGTGGAAAAAGTCCAATAGTTGTGTTTGATGACATTCATGACCTTGATATAGGTTTGCTCTTTTAGTCCTATATGACAACTCCCTTCTAATATATATTATCTATTCCTGACATATCTGGAATTTCCTATCACATACTTAATAAAATTGATAATTTTGGAAAAGGAGGAACTTGATCATGCCAATATCCTTATATTTCGGAGGAACATTATCAATATAAAAAAGAAGGAAAAGAAAGAATAGGGAAAAGCCAGCTATTGAAATTTAACAGGTGACTAGTACATTACAGGTCGATGCTCTAACCTCTGTGTTATGTGTAAATGTGTAATAATCGCCTAAACTGTTGGAATATGAGTCTTAATACTACTTTCTATGCCCTCATACATTTCATAGTCACCTTTGCTCTGCGTTTAAGAAATTAATATAGCTCTTGAGCTTAAGTGTCCTCATTGTCTACACAGCTGTTGAGTGGACTCTTTTTGGCTGCTTTTGGACAAATGGTCAAATTTGCAGTGCAACATCACGTCTTATAATACAGGTAACTAGCTTAAATATTGGAAAAGGCCCATGTATTTAGTTAGTTTTCAGTTTTATGGTTATCTTGGTTCTCTGACTCCACACTGTTTACCACTATCTAGAAAATACTGAATATACTATTAGCAGCCAGCAATTCCTTAAGAATACAACACGATTGTGGGGGTGATGAGTCCCTTAAGGAGCAGATAATTAGTTTTTTTTGTAACACTATATCAAGGTCGCTCTGTTTTTTTCTGGTTGTTCATAATGAAGTTTCTTCAGGTTTATGATTATGTGAAACTCTATTGCTCCTTAGTTTGGTAGTTCACTGATGGTACCTGAGCCAAACATAATATCAGTTTGTGAAAATTCTATGCATATCATCTCAATTTGAAGACTCAAGGTCCATGATGATGATGCCATAATACTTCATGTTAGTGATGAAATAGCTAAATAGTTCATAGCGCACACACTTATTATATCATATCCAAGTCTTCTTTCACAGTGTAACAGGAACATCACTACAAACCTTTTCGTCATAGTGAGGTAGGGTCATGTTGAGGAAAGACACTCATATGTCTTACTTGGATTTAGATAACCGCTTGATTCGTGGAATCATTTAGTTTACTTTATTGTTGTCAGACAAGATTTCATAATATGCGGAGAGCCATTCCAGATTGTGTGGAGCGAGATTTTTTCTCATTTCTTTGAAGAGAAGAGGCTCAAATAACAAAAGAAAGATACATCTGCCTTAGATTTAATTGGTTTCTAAGAGAAGATTTAAGATAAGTGGTACCAAGAAAATGGATCAACTAATTCCTTATCTCTTTATCCTTAAGAATAGGATGAGCGACCTACTTAATTCAGTTTTTGGGAAACAGTGAGTGTCCTACCAGAATTCTTGAAAGTTGGAACAGAAAGGGGATCATCCTAATTCCTAATGGCTGACTGAGCACAATGTGCATCTAATACTATACCTTGATAAACCAGACAATACTTTTTCAAAGAGAAGGCTAAAACATCCTGCTTCCTTTTTCTTATGCTACAAGATTAGATTGTAAAATTTAGTCCCCATTTGGACATCGATTAGTTTGACCTTAGAAAATTTAAATTTTCTTAACTGAAAACCAAGGGCTCTGGAACAGATAAAATGTTAGAATTCAGAAATTGCCGAGGAAAAAAATAAAAAGAAAGAAAACAAAAGGCAAGGCCTTTTCTGCTCAGTTTACTTTCCTTATAAAAAAACAGAAGACATGGTCTTCGCAGAAGGTTTTTTGGTTCTTAAATAACAAGTAGATCAGTTTCAGTTGGCCTTTTTAAGAAATGAGTAGGCCGATCTACTCCCAGAGAGGGTGAGACTCCTAGTTTTTCTTTGTTTTTTTAAATGCCACCTTATCATAACATCCTTGTATATAGTTGTTAATGTTTTGCTATTCGTTGTCATGTTTCTCCCCACCACTGTTTTTTCATTTTATTACTGCATTGATTTTCTTGAGCCGATGGTCTTTCGGAAACAGTCTCTCTACTTTGTAGATGTAGTGGTAAGGACTACGTACACTCTACCCTCCCCAGACCTCACTTTATGGGATTTCACTGGTTATGTTGTTGTTGTTGTTGCCACCGTATCATAACACTAAAAATAATACACTATTACGAAGTCCCTTTGATGTATCCGAGGGTCCTCACTTTGTGGGATTTCACTGGGTATGTTGTTGTTGTTGTCCACCTTATCATAACTCTGAAAACAATACTATTACGAAGTCCCTTTGATGTATCCTTTGATGCTATCGCCCTGTCTAATATTGTCAAACACTGGAGCTCTTTGTGAAAACAAATTATGAATTTGCAGGAAACAATTGCTCCACAATTTTTGGCCAGGCTTCTTGAGTGGACAAAAAACATCAAAATCTCAGATCCCTTGGAAGAAGACTGCAAGCTTGGTCCTGTCATTAGTCGTGGACAGGTAAAGACATTATGGCATTAAACTAAGATGCTCTGCTTTAACTGTATTACAAAGTGCTTCTTGGAGACAATGTTGTGTGTTGCCTTAAATCGATGCAACTGTAGCTCATGAAGCGAATGATTCATGGGCAAAATTTATGTTTGTTCCCTGCTTAAAGCGACTTATGTGCGGAAGTGTCCTCTGGATTAGATATAGTGAACAGGATAAGTTTGGGGGATATGGAACATAAAGTCACAACAGGTTGTTTAAACAATTTGCAGTTTGAAAATTGCCAAATAGCTATCCCGTGGTCTTTTTTCTGGTGTAATATCACTAGTTGTGGTGCAGAAGAGAAAAAATAACCAGTCTGCATGGATGATGTGCAAAAATAGCTGTTGAAATGGGTTGGTTTGGACATAGTTTCACAAGGCCAAGAAATTTTCTTTTAAGAGGACAATGGATGAATTTAAGAAACATATCTCTGATGAAAAATAAACAAATTCTTAAAGATTTTACTTGTACTGGTGAGACAAATATTCTGGCTGAAACTTTGGTGTTCGCTACTTCCTTGATTCAGTGATCATATTTAAATGTTGCGAGAACATAAAGTGTTCTCTTTGTTTAATGTCACCTCTAGTTTATCTTGTTAACTTCACCTCTAATTTATCAAGATGCAAGGGACTTCTGTCTGAGAAATTACAAATGCTTCCTCTTTCAACTTTTATAGTTAATACTGTTAATTTGAAGTTCAATTCACACCCTTGTTACTTATCCTATTCACATACCAAATAAATCTGATTAGTTCTGTCCATAATTTTCACAACTTTGGGTTGGAACGTAGTTGTTTGGTGTATATCCCATCTAAAGTTCTTGGTAAAACTTAACATTAGAAAGTAATTGAGTACCGCCTACATATTAATGGCGGTCAATGCTGTATAATATTCATCTGCTTTCCCTAGTTAGTCAATGTTATTATTAAAGAACTATTGATGTGAGTTATCATTTCTTTCAGAACTATTAGAACTTAAATCTTTTTGATGTAAGAATGAAAATACGGAGAATTCATGTTACTTGCTAAAATAAAGAGATAATAATTCATGTATTTCAAAAAATTTAATTGGTCTTGTTGTCCAAAATATTGTCAATTAAACATTTGCTAAGGGAACGGAAGTTTCTTTAACAACACCCTGAAGTAAATAGGAGGTTGACTTAAATCTTAACAGGAATTTGAGGAGAAATCATAATACAATTGACATGGGAAGGTCTGTGTAGTTATTGGAAAAAGCTCAAAAATGGGAAAGAAATGATCATAATTCACATCAGCTCAGAATTCTTTGAAGATACTGGAACTTTCTTATCACTGGGCAAAGCAACAACATTTTAAAATGACATGGATATTGGCTTTCAATTTGTGTCCAGTTTGTTTCTTTTCTTGTTATCATGTTTATCTGCTGGTATCCTTTTCTGTCTAAGCAGACGTATGGGCAATTCTTATATGTTGACTGTTTGTTTTGCGTTTCAGTATGAGAAGGTCTTGAAGTTCATCTCTACAGCCAAAAATGAAGGTGCAACCATTCTTTATGGTGGCGACCGTCCTGAGGTAAGAAACACTTCTGGGTGAAAGTATGCAGGTGCTGTATTTATCAATATGTTGGAACGTGACTTGATTCTTAACTGGATTTCAGCACTTAAAGAAAGGATATTACATTCAACCAACAATCATAACTGATGTTGATACGTCCATGGAAATCTGGAAAGAGGAGGTATTTGGACCTGTTCTTTGTGTCAAAACATTTAAAACTGAAGAGGAAGCAGTTGAACTAGCAAATGATACCAAGTGAGTTGGCTAGACTTGAGATATATGATTCTATTATTTCACAAACATTCCTTTTTCTTATTTACAATTTTTTGTTTGTTAGGTATGGTTTGGGTGCTGCTATTTTGTCAAAAGATCTTGAAAGATGTGAACGTTTCACAAAGGTGAGAGTAGTTCCTCAATTGCGAAAAACATCTTTTATCCATACCCAAAGGCACTGCTTCTTGCAAAACCAGGGATGACCTCTTATTAATTGGACTTTGCAGGCTTTTCAGTCAGGGGTTGTCTGGATCAACTGCTCGCAGCCATGCTTTTGGCAACCACCATGGGGGGGTAAGAAGCGTAGTGGTTTTGGACGTGAGCTTGGGGAATGGTAAGCACTCATTGGTTGATTTTAGTACCATCTTGAACAACATCTAAGTGACTTAGCAAATACCTCACTTTCCCTTCATCCATCTTGTTTCTTTCTGCTACCTAAAATTCTCTTTCTGGAATTAGCTATGTTGTGTAAAAGCAACCCCAGTATAAAGGGAAAAACTGAGGTTGTAGTATTACCACACTTAGAAGAGTAACTAGATGGGGAATCTGGCAAGTTGTACAGCTGATTATTGATATTTTGCTCTTTCTTCTTTCTCGCAGGAGTCTCGAGAACTACCTAAACATTAAACAGGTGACTCAGTATGTGACTCCGGACGAACCATGGGCTTTTTACAAGTCTCCTTCAAAGCTGTGAAACTTTCAAGTGGTCAAGGATTATGTGAAATGATGAAGAACCAGAGATGAAACTTGATCTGATGTAGACCTAGCGTCGGTTGTTGTTATCAAGTCTAATAAATCTGTTTGAAGGGACAAACTGCGGACTAATTTTTTTTGTACTGATATTGCGTTCCTCTTCTGTTTATTTCATCTTTAAGAGCAAAGTGTCAATCCTGGATTCATCATATTCACTAATTGCACGTTACTTGCAGCATTCCATGGGAGAAAGGGTTAGTTAACTAACATCAATTCATTTAATGCAATGAACCCATCAGTCCACAAAGGGGAAATAGCATGGGATGGATAAACAAAAGCCACCAATGGAAAGTTAGATAAAAGTGACTTAATCTAAAGATTTTGTGATTGGGTTAGTAAAACATGAAAAGGGTTAAACCACAAAAAAATGATTGGAATTATATGCAAGCTAATTTACATGGTTGTATTTAATATATACGCTTTTCCATCATAAGTGATGATGACCAATGATAGATTACTATGTTGCGTAAGATGAATATATTATATATGTAATTTAAACTTGTAAATTATAAAATATTAGTCACTGTTTCCCCTTTTAGCTTTTCATTTTCCAATTCATTATCTATTATTTTGTCCCGTCATTATTTCGGATGATTACTAGTACGGTGCTACATCTCTTTCTTTCTTGATCTGGCTTTCCCAATGAAATTTGACAACCAAGTTAGGTACAACACTTTAAAGAGTTATGATGACAAATGTGTTGTATAAAAAAGTAAAAAAACGAAAAACAATAACGAAGGATGAAAATAATTTTATGATGCAAGGGAAAATATAATTTTTTTCCATAAAAAATATTTTTTATCAATATAATATTATTTTTTTGCAATGTGGAAGAGGAAAAAAGAAAATAAGGAGAATTCATGTGGAACATTACAAACACAAGAAAATCTGTGGTTGAAATTTCTAATTTGAAAAAAAATCTTCTTGTTTTAGTAAAAATATTTTCAAAAGAATATTATAATATGCTTTCCAAGTTCCATTTATCTCAAGCATATGAACTTCCTCTGTTCGAAAAATAAAAGATCATAATTCATATACCTTAAATTAGACAACTTTATAATGACAACATAATAAATACAAATAATTCCATACTGGAGAGTGATGAAAGCCAATTAAAAACAAAAGAAAGGTCGAAATTTGCTACCTATTTATTTGTATTTGTCTCGTATAATATAAAAACTCCACCCCCTTTGTTCTGTCCTTTCTTTCTCGTTGGATCTTTAGTATCCATCTCAATTTTTATTTACAGTATTTATATCCCTTTCTCCTCTCTGTCTATCTCCCCCAACGTTCTCGTCCACCTCCTTTTCTGCTTCATCTTCTGTCAGCACTGGCACTTTCAGGTTTCTGTATTGTAATTATTGAGTTGCCCCTTTTGAGATTATTTCCCAAATTGTGTTCATTGTAGAGTTAAAAGAATTGGAGCTGTTGATTTGGGCTGAAGGTTTTATCTTTTTTTTTTGAGATCTGAATTCTGCTTTTGATAGAAATGGGAAGTTCTGAGGAGCAAGTTGTGGCTGTGATCATGGTCGGTGGACCAACCAAAGGTATGCATTTTTTTTATTCAAGTTTTAGAACTTCCATCCAAGTTCTTTATGACTGTTTGGAATTTGGGAATAAAAGAAACCCTTGATTAATTTCAATTCAATTTTAATAAAGTTCAAATCTTGTGCCCTGTGTTCTTGATTCCTTGACAGGTACACGTTTCCGCCCATTGTCATTGAATATCCCAAAACCACTTTTTCCATTAGCAGGACAGCCAATGGTTCATCACCCAATCTCTGCCTGTAAAAAGGTAATACTTTGTTTGTACTAATGCTAAATATTGCTATACAGATTTGATGTTCTAGGTTTTCTTGCATTCATTAACGAATGGGGTGTTCAAAGTCCAAGTTTTTATGCATTAAACTAATGACTTCTGTACTTTTCAGATTCCAAACCTAGCGCAGATCTACCTCATTGGCTTCTATGAGGAGCGTGAATTTGCTATATATGTGTCTTCAATCTCGAATGAACTAAGAATTCCTGTCAGGTTATATTACTATCCTGCTTATCCGTGCAGTGAGTTTTATGAACTTCTTAATATTGGAGCTCATTGATGTGTCTATTGAATTTATTGTTAATAGATACCTATTGATGTGTCTATTGAATTTATTGTTAATAGATACCTGAAGGAGGACAAACCACATGGTTCAGCTGGAGGCCTTTACAACTTTAGGGATCTGCTTATGGAAGACAGCCCGGTTGGGATTTTCACTCTTCTTGATTTTAATATTCTTGTGATGATCATGTGTAGATTGCTGGGAATAATAACTACAGAGTTAGTTACTAGGAACATACGAATTGATCAAATATGGTCTTAAAAATCTGAAAATATAAGTGGGGCTGCTGCCTCATCATACTTAGCTATCACCTTAACATGGTTAACTTTTCTCACCTGGCAGTCACATATATTTTTGCTGAACTGCGACGTTTGCTGCAGCTTTCCTTTGCCTGAGATGCTCGGTATTTGGCTCTTTCTTTCCCTCTTTATACTTCTCTCACACTTCTTAACTTTCATTCTTCTACTCTCTTGATCAACTTCTCTGCAATAAAGAGCGTTGCAGTGGTTTAGAGTTTGACTTTTCCAAGTTTTACCTTCTGTTTGCTCCAAAATCGCAGAGGCTCATAGAAGATATGGTGGAATGGGAACCATTCTTGTCAGCAAGGTAGATGAAAGTCCCTTCGAACTGTTTGTCTAGGACACATGCTATTGGCTATTTTGTAGTTTATTAGCATCTATTATGTGATTACTTCATGTTGAAAGTCTTATTTGAGTTTCCATATGCAGGTGTCCGCTGAGACAGCCAGTGAATTTGGTGAACTGGTTGCTGACCCCGAAACCAATGAACTGTTGCATTACACAGAGAAACCTGAAACTTTTGTACGTCCTGATCCAACATTTACTTGCTCTTGGATTTTACTTGCATTAACTAAGAAATGTGTAGGTTTATACCCCTGGATTCTTGCCTAAATATGACTGGAATGCAGGTGAGTGACCGCATCAACTGTGGTGTGTACGTATTTACGCCCGATATCTTTAATGCTATTCAAGGAGTATCCACTCAGAGGAAAGACAGAGGTTGGTCTATGCATCATAACTAGGGTTTCCCTTGATTATGTGTGTTCATATTAAACGAACTGAGATATCATTGTTCTAGTGTCATTTTCACCTTAAAACCATATTGGGCTGATTTGAACACTGACATAGCACAATTGCTGAAATAGAATAGTGCTGTGATTGACTTGGGACAATATTACGTCTTCCTAATCCAATGTGGTTTTCAAGTTTCTTAAAATCCATGCAGTGATTGGTCCCAATTCTCAAACAATAGTATTATATGGGGGTGATTTATGAAGTATTTTCTTTTCTGTTGCAGCTAATCTAAGGCGTGTATCCAGCTTTGAAGCTCTTCAGCCAGTAAATAGGTATAGTTTCCCTATAAAACTACATAATAGACATTTTGGTGCTACCTTCGGAGAATAGTTATCTCATTTGCAATTGCCCTCTATTATGATATCACTGTTGCAGCTCAAAATGGTATCTAGGTTCTTAGTCTGATTTTTCATTCTTCTATTCAATTGCTTACAAGCATGGTTGCTTCTTTCTCCTCGTTGCACATTTCACAAATCCAGATTTAACATTTATATTAGTAATTTATCTCAGCATTTTGTTTGGTGAATGGTGAAATCGGGTGAAGCTTTATAACTGTAGCAGCTGATAATCACTTTTCAGGACAGAGGTTCTAGGTGCTGACGTAATTTTTACCTATAGTTTCTTAGGGCAGTAGTGAATACTTATCTTTCTATAAGTTGTTGAGGAGTAAAGAGCAGATTTTTGGTTGCTAAATCTTCTGAAGGATAATGATTCTAGTTTGTTTTTTGAGGTTACTCATTTCATTAGAATGATGTTACTACACAATCATATGTTCCCACAAACACCTGTTATTTTGAGCTTTAATGGAATGGAAGATGTTACTGCTCACTGTTTGACCAGTAAATGATATTCAAAGTGCAAAGTACGTCTTGTTGTCTTCACTGTCATTGAGGAGTCCACCAAAACTGAAACCAGTCTTAGATTTTTGAAGCCCACACTTATCCCAAGCTTAAGCCATTTAATTTTGGCATCTTCCTGAGGTCTGCTCACAGCTAATTCGAACAAGACATGCCACAAATGTTTGAACAATTGAACTGTGTGGTTGTGCACCTCTAGCTTGAATCATGTTACCTGGTCTTATAGTAACCTCTTGAAAGAAGCTTTTTCTGCAGAAGGATCATATGAATAAATCACCTGCTATAGGTGATACACTCTCGGCTAAAGGTAGTCAAGTAGGGGGCTGCAGACTGCAGTTACTAGAGCTGGATTATGGGTCTCCGAGCCACAGCCCTATGTAGAATAAATTAATGAGGTTTATGATTCTTAATAGGAGCAGTAAAATTAATCTTTCTACTGAATAATACTTAGAATTGGCAACAAAAGAGTTTAAATGTACCGGTGCACCTGAAAAAAGAATTTCTGGCGCCTTCTTTTCCTTTCCTGATATGAGCTTATTTGACAGGAGTCTTCCAACAGACTTTGTACGGTTGGATCAAGATATTTTGACCCCTCTTGCAGGGAAGAAGCAGCTATATACCTATGAAACCATGGATTTCTGGGAACAAATTAAAACACCAGGGTAAGCGAATCATATGAAGTGCTCATCATCCCATTTCCATTTCAAATGTCAAAATTTGAGGTGATGGGTGGGTTTATTTCTTTTGCAGGATGTCTTTGAAATGCTCCGGTCTCTACCTGGCTCAATATAGTTCCACATCACCACATCTTTTGGCAAGTGGGGATGGCTCAAAGACTGCAACCATCAGCGGTGATGTTTATATCCATCCATCTGCTAAAGTTCATCCAACTGCAAAGGTAGGAATATTTCGATACACCTACAAATAACTTGTTATGATTATTATATTATGTTATAAATTTCATGGTTGGTTATTTGGGATTAATGGTTATTTATTTTACTGCAATAACTTCTGTGATATGAAAAACAGCTAGGA
Source organism: Solanum piurae (assembly GCA_029582685.1). Classification (NCBI taxonomy): domain Eukaryota; kingdom Viridiplantae; phylum Streptophyta; class Magnoliopsida; order Solanales; family Solanaceae; genus Solanum; species Solanum piurae. The sequence continues at coordinate 26,610 of JAJOOO010009591.1, read as the reverse complement.
TATGTTTTCTTATTTATTCATGACTATGTGTTTGCAACAATTAACATTCTATGTCGTACACATCTTGGCTCACCAGCCAAATCTGTATTGACTAGTATATGTTTGCAACACTGTAGCTCGAGGTCATCTCTTTTGTAATGAATATGATTCCTGGTACAGATTATGTCAGTTATTGCAGTGTTTTTTATATTGTCAAAGCTGCACCTTTGTAAATTTATTTTAGTTAAAAGTAAAGATATCAAATTTGATTTCTGGTTAGCGTTTATGAATCTGAAGAGCTAGCTCTTGATGGTTCTTGCTTCCATTCCATGCCTCAAAAAGTTTTTATTTTTAATTGTTTCTCCTTGCATCATTAATTGCCACAAACACTTCTGACTGCAGTTGCCCTGATTATGTGCTCACTTAGACCTCCTTCCTTCACCTATAGATTGATGTGTCTGTTACAATGTTGAACAGATTGGTCCAAATGTTTCAATTTCTGCTAATGCTCGTATTGGAGCTGGTGCCAGGCTCATCAGTTGTATTATCCTTGATGATGTTGAAATCAAGGTACCACTTCACTATATTACAGCTCATGAGATACTTCAATGACATATACTGAAATTTAACATGGGGTTCATTTTCCAGGAAAATGCGGTTGTTATTCATGCAATTGTTGGCTGGAAGTCTTCAATTGGCAGATGGTCAAGAGTCCAGGTAAGTAATGGAGATGGCTAAATTCTTGTTTAATATATGAAATATATTGCTGAAAAGAGATGCTTTGGTCTCGACTCCCCAAAAATATGCCCCGAGAGGTCATTCTTAATTTGTCAGTTTGTCTGTCCTGTCAATACGTAGTGCCAGCTGGTTTCTCCTTTGGAATTTAGGAATAAGGAAGAGCTGTCATACTACTCCTCTTTCATCAGAACTGTAGAGTAAAATAATCTGGAGAAAGTGCTTTTTCACATCAAAATTATTCATTACGCATGATATTAAATTAGTTCCAAGGGTGTAATCCATGTATTATGTGAAGATCTTCGATGAGAATTCGTAAGATTGGCTGTACTAGTCCTTTCTCTTGGACTTTATATTACATGCTAGCTGAATACCATTCCTCCATTATTTCATTTTCTTTCTCTAGTTCTAGTCTTCACATCAGGTATCTAAACTCTATCAAACTGATTTCAGGGTGTAGGAGACTACAACACAAAGCTCGGGATCACAATTCTTGGTAATGTATTTGTTATTCTCATATTCCTTGCTGTTACAGCTCGTACCTTTACAAAATTATCAACATTAAACTTTTGTGGTGGATTATCTAAATCAATATATTGAAACCAGGTGAATCTGTGTCGGTCGAGGATGAAATAGTGGTAATCAACAGCATTGTTCTTCCAAACAAGACTCTTAATGTGAGTGTCCAAGAAGAGATCTTACTTTAAACACAGAGAGATGAATTTGGCAGTGCCCCCTTTTGCTAATGCTACTAAGCCATCTTCATCCCCTAGGCTTGTATTACCATTTTAATTCTATGTATGTATTGTTTGTACATTTGAATACGGAACAATTTTGCTAGTTTACTGTTTATTTGTAATTTTCAATAGTAATAACTGCAATAAACCCTTCTTTTCTTAATTTTATTGTTGGTCTCTCTCCTTAATAATCTATTTTTTTTAAAAATAAATTCAATTCATTTAGTTTCTTAAAAAGGAATGTTAGGACGTTTTGTGGTGAAGATTTCACACTACAATATTTTCAGATATTTCTTAACCCGACTATAAGGTTTGTTGTATACTCTACCCTCTCCATGCCCGGTGCCGTTGATCTATCTGATGGGAGAGATTCACCAATTCCTTTATTTCAATGTGTTGTATCATCTACAGGGGTGGAGTACCCTCTATTCAATATATGATTTCCTGCCCGGAGGGATATGGAAACATTGAATTCGCCAATTTGCGAACTTTTCCTTGATTCTTGACACATGTCATGCTGGATTAGAAGAAATAGAAATGAAAGTCTAATTCTCTCCATATCTCACTAAGTGAAATTTCACTCTATATTGTAAATAATAAAGAGATGGAGAGGAGATCCTATGTAAATTGTTATTTTGCATAAATTTCCTCTTGTTTTTTTAGTAAGAAAAAATGCCAAACTTGTCCCTTTGTATTTAAATTTATTCCCTGTTATATTATCCGAATAAAAAAGCTCTCATGTTATATATAGGTCCAATATATATCCATTTCCAATAACAGCCATTGAAGTGTTGAATGTGGGAAAAAGTTCTCAATTCACCATAAAATAACGAAAAATGTTTGATGTAGTCTTCAAATTTGTGATTTAAAATTGATATATTCTTCATAAAAAAAACTTACATATACCTATATGATTATCGAAATAACTCAAATATAACCCCTTTTCACGGAAAGAAATAAAAATATTTGATTTTAAATTTATTTTCCTATTTTTTTATTAAAATAAAGTCGATCCTTTAATTCTTTCTCTTCAATAAAGTTTATCTAGAGGTTTCATGTGGTATTAAATCAGGAAACAGGTGTCGGAAGAGGTCACAATGCCACAATGCTTTATTGTTAATTGTGTATAAAATGCTTCCTTTGTTGCGCAAAGCCAAAAGAATGTCATGTCTTCTCTCCCAAACATTACTTCCTTCTTCAGCTGCTAATTCCGTCTGTAATTTCAAGCCTACTAACTCTCTCATCGCTCCCCATCATCTTCTTCTTCCGGTAAGTTCTCTTTCTTTCTTTCTTTCTTTGTGTGATCTTGATTTCGCTACGTGTAGAACTGTCAGCTATTGAATTACTTATTTGCTAAATCTTGTGAATGAAAGAGGTTGCTGGGTTTAAGACCCAAGATTGAATTTTGGGGTTCGGTGAGAGGAATGGCAATGAAAATGGATAGCATTCAGCAAAACCCAGAGGCCATTTCGTATCTAAACCAGAAAGAAGCTGCTGAAATTGATGAAATACTTATGGGTCCTCTTGGTTTCAGTGTTGATCAACTTATGGTTAGCCTCTTAATTATCCCGATAATTGTGATATCTTTTGAGTTTTGACTTTCATTAGGGGATAGTTTCTAGTATGCTGGGTGATTTTGTGGGTTTGATTGCAGGAACTGGCTGGCTTGAGTGTTGCTGCTGCAATTGCTGAGGTGAGTAGTGGAATTGCTTTTAAAAATTTCTTTGTACTTTATGTCAATCACCTCCTTGATGATTTGACATGGTTGAAGATGCATTCTGACTTATAGAATTGCAGTTTGTTTCAGTTGTATTGGATTGAGTAGTTTGGTTACAATATCTGTCCTGATTTGTGTGTCATATATTTGAATTACCAAAATTTTGTTTTTCCCCTGCATGTTGGACAACAAAATATTTGTCTCCATTTCTCTGTTATTTTAACAGTTTTTGAGTGGATGTAGGTTCATAGACAATACCATCAGATTTTTGCTTCTTTTTTTCCCACCTTGATCCTTTGTGGGTAGTTCATTGAAGCTGTACACTTGTGATTTTTTCTTTTGACAGGTCTACAGACCAAGTGAGTACAGTCGTGTTCTAACTATTTGCGGTCCTGGCAATAATGGCGGTGATGGTCTTGTAGCTGCTCGTCATCTATATCACTTTGGCTATAAACCATTCATATGTTACCCTAAGCGTACTGCTAAGCCTCTTTATGATGGCTTGGTAACTCAGGTATCAATTTTTGTTTAAACTTTATGAATGACCAATTTATAGTCCATTGTTCCATTAAAATTTCCATTTATTCAACTTTCTGATAAATCAACATTTTTTCTAGCTCGAGTCGTTGTCAGTTCCTTTCTTTTCATTGGAAGATTTGCCAAAGGACTTGTCTGGCAGTTTTGACATTCTAGTGGATGCAATGTTTGGATTCTCGTTCCATGGTATAATTTTTCTTTAGATCTTTTTGTCGTTGAGCTTCAACATGTAACTACTCAAATTTTAGAATCTTTTGGTTGGAACCTTTCATTTATCTCTCTTTCTATTTCTATTGTTCATGACATTTACTTTGTTTATTGATAAGTAACACTTCATTTACCTTTTATTCCTTTTAGCATGGAAAAGAAACTGGTGAACTTCTTATGTCATTAGCAATGTAATAATCCTTTCTTTTGATCCATAAAAGACTAAAATCTGTCTTTCCAGATGAGATGACAACACAGCTGATAGCAAAGAAAGGAGATATCTAAACAGAATAATAGAAGATGTACACTCTCAAACATAAAAAGCTATAGGGCATTTTCTTGTGTTGGGAGTGGAATGTTGAGGAAGGATAGTTCGGTCAAATTTTGTTTCCTGGTGGAAAGATTGTCAAATACTTTAGTTTTGTTTCAAGGCCTGGAAGTGTATAGGATGGTTTGATACCCAAAACAGATTAGAAAGGAGGGGGTTTTGTCCATGATTAACAGGAAAGGGAAAAAATTACAAAAATAATCCTTCAACATTTCTTAGTTTGGATGAAAAATAAATAAAATTGAAGGGGGTGGATTGTTGAGGCAGGATAAGGATGGTTGTTTGGTCAAATTTTGTCGTGGTTTCCTGGAAGAAAAATCCACTATATTTTAGTTTGTTTTAAGGTCTAGATGTGTATAGAATTATTTGATACCCAAAATAGATCAGAAAGGAGGTTCTTTCGTCCATAATTAGCGAGAAAGATAATTTTTCTTATAAAATATCCTACTATATCCCTCAGGTGGATAGCATGAAACCAAAAATAAATAAAAATTAAGAGAAACCGAGTTTCTTCTTTAGGCTTGATTATCATTGGATTTTAGATAGAACCATCGAGAAGAGAAGCACTAGATATAAGGAAGAAGCAGGAAAATTTGAAAGAGGTAACAACAAAGTACCTTTGCAAAGGTGTTTTTTTTTATGAAAGATTAAAAAAAAGTTCTGGTACTGAAGTGTGTGCACCTCAATCTTTCTTTAGCTTTTGTAAGATGTCTGGTAACTTGTCCAGGTAGCCCAAGGCCACCTTTTGATGACTTAATTCAGAGACTGGTGGCACTAAAGATTAATGGCGATACACATCAGAAATCACCTGCCATCATCTCTATAGATATTCCATCTGGATGGCATGTGGAAGAGGGGGATTTAAGTGGTGAAGGTATTAAACCTGACATGCTGGTATGTGTCTGTTTTTTATTTGTATTTAATATCTGCAACGCCTTACTGTTTTGACTTTTATTGAGCCGCCTAACAAGTAAAATTTCTCGAATTTAGGTTTCTCTAACTGCCCCTAAATTGTGTGCCAAAAGGTTTTCTGGCTCGCACCACTTTTTAGGTGGCAGATTTGTTCCACCATCCATCAGAAACAAATTTAATCTTCAATTACCAGCATATCCTGGCACTTCCATGTGCGTCCGTATTGGCAAGCCCCCAAAAATTGACATATCATCTCTGAGGGAGAACTATATTTCTCCTGCGTTGCTTGAGGAAGAGGTTGTCGCTGACCCCTTTGATCAGGTATGAGTTGATGTAATCATGTAAAGCAGAGTGGATGATGACTGATGACTTCATTTTTTTGTAATTTTATTAAGGGATAGTTGGTCATATTCCAGGTGTCACTAATTCTAACCCATGTTTCTTGAATTTTCACTGTGATTTTGTGTACCTAATTCCCCTGTTGCTTTATAATTACATCAACCTTGACTTGATTTTGTGTACCTAATTCCCCTGTTGCTTTATAATTACATCAACCTTGACTTTTTGCAGTTCCAAAAGTGGTTTGATGATGCAATGGCAGCAGGCTTGAAGGAACCAAATGCCATGGCCTTGTCAACTACTGGCAAAGATGGCAAGCCGTGAGTGTCTCACGTTGCTTTTGCTAAAATTAGTTCATTTTATTTTTTAACCCACCTGCTGTAATAATATGCAACTCTAAGACTTTACCTCTTTCTTGCCCCCTCTCTTGCATTATCAATCACCAAGAAATTGTGATGAGAGCTATATCATCTAGAGAACTTTCATATGACAGTTTTGGTTCACACTCAATTGTGAAACTGGCAACAGTCCTGCTATGAGAATAAGCAGGATGTTTAAGGAAAATCTCTCTCTCTCTCTCGCTTTTGATAAGGTAGGAGAATTGTCATCTCTGTGTATAATGGTTCTATTTACTTGTCCTTCCAATGCCCTTTGCTTCCCAAGCAAATAGAATCTTGTCCATTTGCATTGAATGACAAGTGACTCTAATTTTCTCATGTACTCACTATAAAACGAACTTTGTGATACTTGTAACCATAATAAAAAGCTAGATCATTAGGATTTTTTGCAAGATTATTGGTTCATATGAATCTCTGATTAGCGTCTCAAATTGTTTATGTATTGGTTCTTGTTAAGTGCTTAGGTATGTTTTCATATCTCTTACTTGGACCATAAACTTATATCATTTTATGACTTTTTAACTGAAGTTCATCAAGGATCGTATTGCTGAAAGGGTTTGACAAGGATGGTTTTGTCTGGTTAGTTCTGCTCATCTTTATGTTAGTGCATCCTAATGCCATTCAGAAGACACTAGTTTATTTTTTTCATTCTTATATAGAGTCTTCCCTGTGCAGGTACACCAATTATGAAGGCAGAAAAGGTCAACAAATAGCTGAAAATCCTCATGCCGCACTCCTCTTTTATTGGGATGATTTGAACCGCCAGGTATAGTCTGACTTAACTATCTATAATTGAGAATCTGTCTGTATTTATTCTTATTCTTCAAGGAGAAAGATTTATGCAGTGTATGAGGAGGCTATCAATACCCTGTTTACTATTTGCTAGCATAGACTAAAATTCAAGTGGTTGCATCTCTCAGCATATAGGTTGAGCATGGAATATGTATATGATATTATACTTTACTAAACCTACTTAGTTGCCTGCCAGATTGAAAGAGAAGAAACTTTGTAATTTGTAGTGTTTATATTAAGCACTCATTTTGTGCTGTGTTTTATGAATAAAAGTTACCTATTAAAAGAAACTCAAATCCATAAAATGTCATGGTTGTATCTCCTGCTGCCGATGAATTACTGGTATTGATTATAAGAAGTTTTTTTTTCTTCTTTTCTGAATGGATCTTAAAACAACAGTGTGGTCTCTAGGTAAGAATCGAAGGGCCGGTGCAAAAAGTTTCTGATGAGGAATCTGAGCAATATTTCCACAGTCGTCCTCAGGGAAGTCAGATTGGTGCCATAGTTAGCCAGCAGGTCCGCATGTTTCTTAGTATAATATTTGAAATTGTTTAACTTTGTATTTCTGTAACTTCCTTTTATTTGCTCATATAATTTGCAAACATTTGTCTCTTGCTTTTCCTTAGAGCACAGTTATTCCGGGAAGGCATGTCCTCCTTGACGAATACAAACAGTTGGAGGCAAAATACTCTGATGGGTTAGTATCTAGTTTTAACTAGTCAACTGACTTGGAATGCCAAAGCCAAATGCTATGATGTTTCTGTATCTGCACCATTCAAAACATGGTTTCTCCTGTTCTCATACTTTTGCTCAACTTTATTTTATGTAATCCATTGCCATACTTTATTTAGGAAATATGTGATAGTATATAGTAAAATTCCTTCCCCAATTCACAATCCCTTTGAAAGAAAACTTGAGGAACAATTTTTGTGGAACTGCCTAAATAGGAAATCAGGTACAACTAATACCCCATACAAAATTCATTAAGAGAGAATGGGAATTCATAAGTGGGAGTGAGAAATACTCCCTCCATCCCATATTAGTTGTCATGTTTTACTTCTCAAGAGTCAATTTGACTAATCTTTGGAGCTAAATTGGCTTGGATTAATTCAATATTTTAAAATTATAATTTAAATATTCAAAAACTACATGAAAAGTACTATATATTACAATTCTTTTCATATCAATATGGTGAAAAATATATCTTAAAACACCGGTCAAAGTTAATCTAGTTTGACTCTCGAAAAGGAAACATGACAAGTATCATCGGACGGAGGGAGTAACAAAAACTAAAATCCATAAGTTGAGTTCTCATACGCTTCTATAGGTTTAGAAGTTTCCTTATGCTGCATCAGGAAATAATTGAAAGTTGAATCCCAATATGCTGTTCTAAACTTCCCAGTTGGGATGTAAGGTTTTCCCCCTTTTTTTTTTATGAAGTAAAAAGGTTTCATTGAAAGCATACAGAAGATGCAAAAGAGGTAGTATATTTGAGCTTACTAAAAAGTTGTATTAATCTCTTTACATAAGTGGCTATTACAAGACCCAGGGAGACTACAGGGGCCAGGGGGGAACATATTGTCACAGCTACACAATAACATAAGCCACCTAGACTTTAACAGAATGGTTAAGGGTTGAAGGTTGATAAACCATCAGAACATCTACTATTTCTTTCTAACCATAAGCACCGACAAATGCAAGCTGGAATCATCCTCTATGTGCTTTTGATGGCTTTACCAATTTCCCGGCAGCTCCAACATTCATAAGCTTCTTTAAAGCTTTGCGGCATGACCCAACTGAGACCAAAAATAGAGAGAAACATACTGCACAAACTAGGTGCAACATAACAATATAATAAAGGTGGTTGTTGGTTTCCAAGCTCTTGCAACACATAAAACATCTGTTCACGGTCTGAATACCCCTTTTGCTGAGATTATCTTGGGTAGGGAAGGCCTCATGTAGAGCTGTCAACTGCAGATGAATCTTTTTGTTTGCAGTGGTAAGTATAAATGCATGTGTATACGGTAAGCTGTCAATTGATTCTTTTATCTATGCCTGCCCGGCTGAGCAAGTCTAGATTTCATCAGTAGGTTCAACCAAAGCTCAGCCTTGCAAAGTGCTAATTTTATATCATTAAATAGTTAAAGACTATAACGACATTTAATCTGAAAATCGTAGATCAATAATCGATGTATCAAGTAAAGTATAATGACATTTAATTTGATAATGGTAGATCAATAGATTGTTTGTGAAAGGAGAGGAAAAGAACTAAAGAACAATATATCTACGAACAACTTGGACCCCAGCCTAATAAAGCTCAGACTTGCCTTTTGCTGAGGTCGGACTTCAAATTTAAACTTAGCCCTCCCAGATTCAATTTGGGCACAGCTTCAGAAATGGTGCTTAATGAGCTCATTTCTGCTGTTCAGTTTCTATTTTGGTGTATGTGCTATTATGTAGTGCAGTACTTTCATGTTCATATATAATTAAAACCAACTAATTCTGTCTCCTATAAGCTGATTAAAAAAATCTGTCTCCTGTAATGCAACCACTATAGTAATTCGTCACTTCTCTTCCCCCCACTTCATGCTCATAAATTTCACTCCCATATCCTTGAAAGGACTTGACTACCTATTTTGTCTCATCTGCAGAAGCGTGATTCCCAAACCAAAATACTGGGGAGGCTACCGGCTTAAACCTGAAATGTTTGAATTTTGGCAAGGACAGAAATCTCGCTTGCATGACAGGTATTGACTACAGGATGTCTCTTCCAAAGACTTCCATATTATGCTAGGAATGTATCCAACTCAGAGAAGTAATAAAGTGTTAGCAGATTTCCTTTTTGATTTGTAAGAGAGATATTACGGATGCAATTTTCTAGGCAGCTCAACACTTTAGAAGAGAATGTGATACAGAGTGTACAAGAATGTAGTGGAAAAGAGATGTGGAGTGTTGAACAAAACACTATATATCAATTTAGAAAATTTGAATGAATAACAGAGAATAGTGTTGGGAGAATTTAGTAATCTGGGACCCAGGAACTTCAGCAGTTTTTATACTGAATGCTCCATGTGAAACGGATTTCCAAATTTATCACTTAATATAGACAAATGGTTTCTTAAAAATACTCTCATATGTTTCTCCATATTTGAACTACACTTTGATGAGATTTCCAGATTAACTTCAGTGTGTCTTCCTCTTTAGAACTTTAGGTTGCTCTTCTTTCCCATATAATTTATGGCTACATTTGGTTTATGCTATTGCAGGTTGTGTTATATCCCGGAAACAGTTGATGGAAAAACAGCGTGGAGGATTGAACGATTGGCTCCATGACTTGTGTTGAGAACATCCTCATTATGAGGATGCCAATTTGTGTACTTCCTTCCGTTAGCCTTTCCCTTTCTCCTCTCCCCGCAGGCCCGCCCCGCCTATTGATCATGTGTGTATATTGTGGAGTTGAGGCAACTTTCCAGGCACCAATAAAATTTGCCATTTTTATCAGATTATTGATTAATATTTATAATAGAGATTTACATGTAATTACATTATAAGCAACACGATTCCATTAATATTTTTTACGAATGATTTCCTTCCTTTTCTCTCTGTTTTTTGTTGCTGCAACTGTGCAACTTATTGCTGGTATCTGCTTCTCGTTGCTTTTCTCATTTGATATTAGTAAGATTAAAAAGCTACGGAATGGCAAATCGACAATTTGTGAGTAGTGTAGTCACAAGTTTGACCAACACTGTCGATTTCACAATATTATATTATGTGTTTAAGCAACTAACCAGTCACCACCAACTTCCATCTCTGTTCGCCTTTGCCAAATAGCCCTTTACCCAAAAGGGACTTTTCGCGCGAAATCGTCGCCCAAAGTGAGTAGTAATCAAAAGAGAAACTAACCAACGCAGCGCTTGTGAAATAAATCCCTATATGATTTATCAGTTATTTATATTTATATATAATTAAGATAGACTAGTGTAGAAATTCCAGAAGCATCTTTTCAGATTCTGAATTATGAGTTTACGACTATGCTTTTCCAATAATGTATTTTGTTATTATAAATTAAATATGAATTTATTTCTGTTAACGGGAAGGGGATTTTTTCCGAAAAGAGGTGTGAAGTTATGTTATGTACAATAATAATTCGAGTATAGAAGGAACTAAAAAGTATCGGTTGTTGTGTTTTGGAGCTGAGGAACATGGAGAGCACAGAGGAGATATCATATGTGAGCCAGCAAGAAGCCATAGAAATTGATCAGATGTTGATGGGTCCTCTTGGTTTTACTGTGGATCAGCTCATGGTTTCTCCTCTGAATTTTTTTTATTTGTTACTACTTCTTAAATTTCTACTTATCCCTAATTTGGGTTTTACTTGTTTTGAGTTTAGGAATTGGCAGGCTTGAGTGTTGCCTCTGCAATTGGAGAGGTAAGTGCTCTCATGGCATACTGGTATAATATTGTTCCACTTGTAGCACCAGACTCCATGTTTTCGACTCTGCCACCAGTGGGAAAGCAGTATTTTTAAGAGAGGGTGGGTTTTAGTAGCGGAAATCATCTGTTCAAGCTATTGCCTGTTATAAATTATCACTGTTGGATGGTGCAAACACAATTTGGCAACTAGAGTTCATGTAGTTATTGACTCTACAACCTTTTCGATCAAACTAGACAGACATAACCGTTTTCATATGTCACCTAGTTGAAATAATAGCATATGTGATAGATTCAGTATTTGAAGTTCATGGGTTCCTACAACAATGTCTAGTCAAGTTGATATTCAATAATAATTGAGTTCACAGTCAAATATTTACTCATAGATATTTAGTGAATTTTTATGGGGCTTGACAAAAGTGACTGGTTTATGTTAACCCAGTGCTTCAACGCTAGATCTCCCTCTGTTGTTGTGCCTAGTCTCATAGAAACCATGATTAAAGATCATTTGTTTCTGAGAGGGTTAATTCAAGAAGAAATTGACATCAAAGCTAGTAACCTAGGGAGAACTTGGAATCGGTGATAAGTGATGCGTTGACAGGAAAGGCAGAACATATGTTAAGTGTATAAACAAGCAATCGCTTGGTTTGTTAAAGAATTACTTCTTTATTTCGTTCCTCGCCATGTGATTAACAAGACTAAATGCATGTCATCTCACCAGGTCTATAGTCCAAGTGAATATACTCGTGTGCTTGTTATATGTGGTCCTGGTAACAATGGTGGGGATGGTCTTGTAGCTGCTCGACACTTGCATCACTTTGGTTATAAGCCCTCCATTTGTTATCCAAAGTGGAATACTGAACCTCCTTTTGCTGGTCTGGTTACCCAGGTAGAGGATATGACATGAAATTCTTGAACCTCAATATTTCTAGTTTATTTGAGATGTTAATGGATGTGAGAATTTTGGTAGCTTGAGTCACTGTCAGTTCCATTCTTTCCAGTGGAAGATCTACCCGTGCAACTTTCAAGTGACTTTGAAATTATAGTGGATGCAATTTTTGGATTCTCATTCCATGGTAATACTTCCTTTCTCGGTTTCTGTTTGACATTCCCATTAGTTTTTCTCTTTGCTGAGAAGGCCAAGACTGCTATTGAGTGCTACATAACTTCTATAGCTGTGTGCCAAACTTGTTAGTCTTATTCTTTGCATAAGTTGGTTTGAGTCATTCATTATCCACCATATACGTGGGTATACAGCGTTAAAAATAATTTGCTGTTATTGAGGACTTTGACCTTCTGGTTCTTCATTTCTTAGAGATCTTGTGTCCTTCCTATCTTTTTTTCCTTTTCCTTCTACTTATTTAGGGCTGTTTCACAAATAGATTAGTCAATATAATTTGCCCTGGAGCTAGCTAGAATGTTATTCCTTAAAACACAAATCTGGCATTATGTGGATAAACAGAAGTGTTTCTGAGCATATTAATTCTTTCCAGGGAACCCAAGGCCACCGTTTGATAGTCTCATTAGAAAGCTGGTCTCCATAAAAGACCAGCAGCACATACATGAAATAGCAGCTGTCGTTATATCTGTAGACATACCTTCCAGGTGGCATGTGGAAGAGGGAGACATTTGTGGTGAAGGCATTGAACCTGATATGCTGGTATAGAGTTGTTAAGTACTCACATTCTATTGTTATCATGCCTTTTTCTCGTTGATAATTCTGTTTTTCCTTTGAGAATCAAGGGAAATACCTAAAGAAAACTTTGGACATTCACTGTGTAGGTCTCTTTGACTGCCCCAAAATTGTGTGCCAAAATGTTTTGTGGCCCGCATCATTTTTTGGGTGGAAGATTTGTCCCACGATCCATCATATACAAATTCAAGTTAAAACTTCCATCGTATCCCGGCACTTCCATGTGTGTTCGAATTGGAAATCTTCCAGAAACCAATTTATCAGCACAGAAAGGGATATTTACAGCTTCTGTAAATCTTGAGGTGGAGGAAAATCCTATTGATCAGGTTGAGTTGTATAAAGTATATCTAGAACTTTGACTCTCTTGTGGTAATTTTATCACAAGTTTGTTAGATAATCCAGAAATGTATGCAAACTTCTTTTCTTAAAAGCAATGCAGTATATTTATACTTGTGGCAATCAAGCCCCATTCTGATTGCAGTTTCAAAAGTGGCTTGGTGATGCATTGGAAGCTGGTGTCAAAGAACCCCATTATATGGTCCTATCAACAGCTGGTAAAGATGCAAAACCGTAAGTCTTTCGAGCTTCAATTTTCTCGTGTTTACATGATCTGCAAGTTAATATTACAGTGATTGTTTGCATGATGTTGACTGTAGTATTTCTTCTTCCCAGTTCATCGCGAATGGTATCATTGGAAGGAGTAAACAAAGATGGTTTTGTCTGGTGAGCTCCATAACTATTTCTGAATTATATATATTCTATTAAATGACATCCTTCTTGTTTCTGCAGGCACACCAACTATAGGAGTAGAAAGGCTCGTGAAATTTCTGAAAATCCTCATGCATCACTTCTCTTTTACTGGGGTCCTATAAAATGCCAGGTTAAAACAATTCCATCTTTAGCACTTCCTGCAATTTGGGAGAGCACTAATATCTAGTGTCTATTAACAATTTAACATACATGAAAATGTCCAGTGATAGTTTTACAAATCCTGTCCTGGATATGCATTCAATTACTTGAAAGTGATCTGCAGGATTGTGTTGGGTAGATGAGTTGCTGAAGAGATGTAGTTATGAACTACTATCTATGCACAATCAGAAATTTGTTGTTTACCGTTCCCTTGTTAGAATCCAAGGTTCAGTTTCCCTATGATAAAATAAAAATGTAAAGAGAGACAGAAAGAGGAAATCATGATTACTGTGCATACCCCCTTAAAACCTCAAATAGTTTTCTTTATCATCATTGCATTTATTCTCTGAGATATAATTCACTGACTACATATAATGCATTTACCATTAGATAATTGTTCTTGATGTGCTTCATTACGAATTCATTTGTAGCTAAGAGTGGAGGGATTTGTGGAGCAAGTTTCTGATGAGGAATCTGAACAATACTTCTCTAGTCTTCCTCGAGATATCCAGATTAGACCAACAGTTAGCAAACAGGTTTGTCTAGTATTTTCAGCAATAGAGTTTCTAGATTCCGACACTTTGATGTTTCTGTATACGTGCATCAACAACTAGTTTCCAATCTCTTCTGCAAGTTCAGAGCACACTGATCCATGGACGAGAGGTTCTCCATCAACAGTACAAAGAATTTGAGGAGAAGTACCATGACAGGTAAGTAATTTCACATATTGCTGGACATTCTTTCTTTGCTTGTCCTAATCTGTAACTAGCTCTGCTGGTTTCAATATTCCATCTGTGCCTAGCAGAAGTATTCTATTGGTTGGGATACAGTTAAGATGCATATCAGTTATGTGATTGTTGTCCCATGCTTAGAATTAGTGCATATCATTTTAGCATTTACAATATTTAGGTCGAATTCTTCAACAGTTGCTTCTCATTGTTCGAACATGTAAAAGACGTAACTTTTGTGTATGCATTCTTCGAAAAATGTCTGACCAAGACTTGTTGATTACAACCTAATCATACTTTCTTTTTCCTTTCTCTTAAGAAAAGTAGTTTTTTACTCTAGATTCAAGTGAATCTCAAAACAATTCTTTTTCCCTAACATGCAGAACTTCAATACCAAGACCCAAACACTGGGGTGGCTACAGGCTTATTCCAGAATTTTTTGAGTTTTGGCAGGGAGAGGAATCTCAAGTGCACCTCAAGTATGTCCAAACCCATCTTTCTTTTATTATTTCATCACGATAATTCCTATGGATCTACCCAATTGATCTCTGTTTAAATTCAATTAATCTGGAATCTGTACTAAAATTTGATTTTGGGTTCAATAGAAAGATCACAACAAAAAAATGGGTACTGAATGGGAGAACACTTAAACATACCTCTTTTAGGTGTTTCATATATGGCATTGGAATGGTTACTTGTATAGTATTATTTTAAAAACTAGTTATAAAACCTCTGTCCAGAGGGTTGAAAGAACAGATCTCCAGCATCAGTAGTATAAAAAGAGAATAGACTTGTACGAGTGTTAATGGGACAATCCCTTTACCAGTAAAAGATTCTCTATAATATCTCCTACCAACTTGACTGAGTAGAACTAAAGTTATATTTCAACAGATTTACTGTTATAATTTGAGCTGAAAGGATTCTTGATATTAATTACTGTTGACTTATGATTCAAGTGTGCTGTCGTTAATAGATTTCGGTACTATGCGGAGAAGATTGATGGAAGAAGAGTATGGACAATTCATAGATTGGTCCCACAATTAGCAGAATCAGCATCTTCATTATGACTTGCCATCTCTTTGAACTTAGCAAAAATGCACCAGTGCATGCATATGATAGGAAGCTAGCAATTAGATCTTTTCTTTTCCTGTTTTCCCTTCTGATTACCTTTTCTTGGGTAGGATATTGCACTTGGGAGGTGATATAACATTACTGAGGGTGTACATATGTATTACCAGAAATTGTTTACTTGCTCATTATCTCTTTGTAAGTATCTCCGTGCTGATTTGCATAGTATTTCCCTTCTACTTCTACTCTGAGATTGTACATATGTGATGCCAGAAAGCATTTACTTGCTCATTAAATCTTTATAAGTATCTCCGTGCTGATTTGCATAGTATTTCCCTTCTACTTCTATTTCAGATGACGATTGTCTTTTCTTTCCTTTTCCTGTTTGGCTCATTAAAATTGTTGGGAAAATTGAGTCTCTAGGTCAGTCCCAGGTTCAATTCCCAATAGACAATAATAGTAGCTGATTTCTTACCAGCCATGATAGATAGAGTTACTTGATACATGTGTTCTAGTGGGAGGTAGCAAGTGCCCCATGGAATTAATCTAGGTGTGCAGAAGTTGGTTCAAACACCACAATTTCAAGAAGGCATTGACAATAGACAGGTTAGGTCTTCACTCCAATAGACAGATTAACTCAAACATTGGCAAATTGAAAAGGATTTGTGCAACTGTGCTCCAAATTGAGCTGAGTAATAAGTTGATCTGATGGCAAAGGAATAGGATGGCTGCTCAAAAATTAGGTTAGATAAGGTCATCATGGGGCTGTGGATAAAGCCTGTCGATAGGAATGAGTTTATTAGAGTTTCTAATAAGTTTACCAGATACTGTAAAGGTTGGTAGCCCAAAATCAACCTGCAAATTGGATTTCGAATTTACCCGACGCATCAAAATGGATATATTGGGGGTATGCAATTTAACAAGGCAATAATAGCCCTAAATTTATTACCTCTATAACAACTATGTTTTGCCATAAAGCATGTCAACCCTTTCAAGAATCACTATTAACCGAAAAGATATCGAAAATGTACATCAAATTACTGTTGAATGCAACGAGAATGTGCATTCGATTGTGTCTAGTTTGTGAAGGCAGTTAACTTCAATATCCTGTTCTTATCAATAAAGAACACATCAGGAGATCAGCTGAATTGGGTTCTTCCCAGCAACTTCCAAGTACCATGATTTCCATGCTTCCACATAATGTGCAAAGAGATCTTTCAGTGCTGAAACATAACAAACAAACAAGACTTGCTAGTAAGCTCAAGTACATCGAATGAGCTAAAGATTTAAGAATAATTTGTCTATACTGCTTTGATAATATGTCAGCATAGATAAGAAGCTGTGTCAAATAAACAGTAAATGCAATCTAAAAAGTTTGTTTCACATCTTATGTATAAGATGATTTGGTTAAAGAACGAACATACTAAACGCGTCTATATCATCATATGGAGCAAATAACCAGTCAGCAGAGCAATTTGAGAAGAGACCAGATGTATAACATGATTGAATTACCTGTTTCAGTGCACTAGAAAAAGAAATTTAAACATAATAATCCATACCCTGGTAGATGATAGATCACATTAACAAGAGCTTACTTGCTGTCAAAGTTAAAAGAGCAAAACACCCAATTTTGTAAAAGTAACTACAGACTCTCAATGTGGTATTCCTAAGAAAAGGGTAGGACACACAACATCCAATTAAAAATGACACTTAAGGGTTGAGCTCAGGAAAATTATAAAAGCTTCTTAATGAGGGTAGATCAGTAGACACTACTTTTTGTTTCTAATTTGGTTTGCCTTCTAATATTTATAATCCTCTGAATGATTATCAATTGAATCATACTAAATTTGAGAGGATGAAATTTCAAGCAAAATGAAACTCATCATACCTTGGTTGTGATATTGAGGACGGTAACTGGAAGCTAGACTTTCCCAGTCATGAACCCGTTTCATTCTGTCAGCCTCAGAAACTTCAACTTGAGGTATGGTTGGAGGAGCAAATGGACCAAAGTGGTAACTCTTTTTGCTCGCTGTTAAACCGGGCTCCTGTTTAGGAATGTGAAAATCATTTTCCAGGTTCTCACATTTCACTTCAGTTAGCAACTGTTTCCGAGTTGCTTCATCTGAAATACCATCCATAGGTAGAGCAACTCTGTTCCTCTTGATAGTTGTGTTTGTAAGCTCAGTCCCAAATACCCTCTTCTTGGACTCAATAGCACAAAAGGCATCAACTGATTTATACTCTGATCTTCCTCCCAGCCCCAACCATCTAAATGCAGGTTTCCTCGTATCTGGATGATGGGTCTACAAGTCATGCGAGCAGCACTATTAGTGACTAGAGTTTCTTATGCAAAACTTTACCTAGATAAGGGTTGAATTTCCAGATATTGTCTTCCTGATGAATAATCACTTGAGGATAATTACCTTCTCAATATATCTCATCGAAGACAAAACATTTGCGATATCATACAGCCTCCTAACTTTAGCTGCATAGATAAGAAGGAACAGCATTACTTGAAGGAGCATAGATTGGCAGCACAGTTGAATTATAAGAACTAACAGTTTGTGCATTATAGTTCAGATTACTCTTAAGCAAGAAAAAAAGGTGTAGACTTTTTACTTCTTGTCATGGCAGGAGGCCTCCCATCTCCTAACAATATCTTTGCTGCCTCATCAAGGCAAATCATGTCAACCTGAACAGCATCACCACAGAGAATTAGGGTCTGTTGAAAGCAAATTGAGAAACAAAGTTGTACACTTGAAAGTTTTTTACTTACATTGGTGCAAAGGAAGAGCTTCACAAAATTCTGTGTAAGCAGTCCCAATGATTTTTCCCTCCTATTTTCTGTTAAAACATAGCCCAATATCTCAGAAATTAGTCCCAAAGTATCTCTATTTTTTTAACATCAGAATAATTGAATGGCAATTTACAAGTACCACTTGAAAGAGGGGAAAGTGAAGCAAATTTACCAGATTTAACTGGCGCTGCAGAGTTGACACCAGAGTTGGAGCTTAGTTTATCAGTCTGACTCGAAGTGATTATGTTGGAATCTCTATCATCCTCATCATCATCTGAACCCTGAGATTATGGAGCAAAAAGAAGGAAACAGTGTTATCTCACTAGACATAAGGCTAACCCAAGCAATATTCAAGAACATGAATCGCCAATTACTTACCTTGGCAGAGCTAGATCCATCAAATCCACTGACATTCTCCTTGAGACCCTCTTCCTATCCAATTATAAACAGAATTTAGCAAGCCAAAAAAGTGGCACATAGATCCAAGATATAAAAGTTTAAACTTCTGTGTTTACCTTCAACTGTTCCAAAGTCCTCGGAATTGCTCCTAACCCTTTCCATGAATACCTATTCTTAGCCTTCCTAGCAAGAACCTAAATTTATAAAAATCAAAAACTATAAGATTTAAAAATAAAAATAGAATCTTTTAATTCAAAAACCAAAAATTGTTACGATATTCCAATTAATAGATCTTACACCAATGCTTTCCAGTACATTCACAATATCATAGATCCGCCGTCTTTCAACCCCTACATAGGAATCCAAAACAAACCCATAAATATAAATCGAAATCAGACCCTCAACAAAAAAAAAAATCAAAAATCATATCAGTACCCAATCTCCGAGCAGCATCATCAAGCCCAATAGTTTCCACACCTTCCCGATCATACAAGCTCAAAAAACTACACCCAATTCAGAAAAACACAAAAATAATCAGCAAATGTTCAGATTCATTCTCAAAACATCAAATGCATAAAAGGGCAGAGAAAAACCACACACTTTGAACATAAGAGACCAAGTGATTTCTGTTTCCGACAATAAGTAGATCTAGATTCTTTCGAAGGATCTGAAGCTAAAGCCATGATTAAAAAAAAATCTTTCAACGAAACTCCAAACAAACTCAAACAATGTGTTTATACGAAGCTCTTGCAGGAAGAGAGAGAAGTTAAATGGAGAAGAAGGAGCCGTTAAGAAAGGGTTTGTTGAATTTGGCGGGGTGGAAATAAGCCATTGGAGGGTTTTTGAAAGTTTGAATTTCAGATTCTACAGCGGGAATTTGAGTTTTCTTCCCTAGATGGCCGCGCCTATGTACACTGAATTGACGGTTTTGACCTTGCTATTGCTTCCGTGGTCCGCGCGCTTGTAGGAGGTTATATTTGGAAATTCACGGGGAACATGAGAAATGGGGAATCTGATGATGACACATGCATAATCACGTGGTTAGATTTGTTTTTTAGTATATAAAAGAGCTGCCTTCTATTGAGGAAAAATATCTAAAAAGGTTGTTTGGGCGCCAAAGTGATGAAATTTTGGTCACAAAATGAGTACAATTTGTAGATCTATTAGAAGAAAATAAATATTTTTCAAGAAAAATTTTCAACGACGATATGATTAACTAGAATCATTTCTTCTTCAAGATTTGTTCATGTGTGGTTAAACAAATTTTCTAATGATTTTACAAATTTCTGTGCTGCCCAATGACATACATATTCAAAAAACAAATTTAATATTTTTTTGCATGCATAGCTAGAAGTCTAGAAGTAGTGTTCGTAAAAATTCGCTATAAATTTAATGTTTCGTAGCTAAGGATTAATACTTATTGCTATGAGATACCTTTTGATGTGGTAAACTTAAAATTGCAAAGGTTCAATAAGATTTCAATGGGGGCAGGGGCCAAGAGGCGGAGGTAAAGAACTATTGGTATGGGTCCATATGAACCCGATAACTTTGATTTGAATCTTGTATGTGTTAAAAATGCACTAAATAAGTACAAATAATTGATTACAAACACAGTAAATCAAATGAATTGGTGGAACTCAAATCTGTAAACTTCAAAATATACATGGAATTTGTTTTAATTGGATGTCATTGTCCCTATCGTGTTGCGTATATATCAAAATAACAAGAAGTAGAGAATTATCTGGTAGAAGCAAAAATGGGAACACTGTTGAGATCGTTGAATGAAATTGTGCACCTCAATTTGCAACTTCACATCTCAAAATCTCTCCTTTGCAGAATCTTGATTACCAATTAGCAAAACATCATTTAGGAACCGGTTGACGGTAAATCTTCGAGGAAGAAATTCTGTGTCAATAATTTCCCAGTCAATGGCCTCTAGCAGAGTCTTCTTTACCCTCTTCTTCTTCGTCTTCTTCTTGTCAGCACCAGCTGCACCTGCTTTCTTTGGTAACTTCTTCCCTGCCTTTGGCTTCTTGTCTGCTGATGCTATTTCAGCTTCTTTCTCCTCTGTTGCTGCTGGTTTCTGCTCTGCTAGCTTTTTCTCTGCTTTGGTGCCGTTGAAAGTGAAATTCAGAATCAGAAAATGGGTTTTAGTATAAAGAAAATAGAAGATTTCTAGCTTACGAATTGATGAGTTTGTGTTGGTTGTAAAGTACACAAGTACACAGTTTTAAGAAAAAGAGGGAACCACATCAGCCTATTGTCTACTAGGAAATGGTGCTACTATCTCATCACTGCAAGTTTACATTCTACAGACAGGTTGGTTAGAAACACTCAAGCTAAACAAAATTGCAAAATAAGTCCAAAAGGTATCAGATTAAGAGAACTACTCCAAATAGAACTGAATAAAATTGAATTAAAAATCTATTAATATGCATGAATTCTCTTATATCCTGTTTGCAAGGGCTGTAGTAAATGCAGTGGGAGCTAATATATTAGGAGGACATGTTGGCTTTGAGAATGTAATCCTGTAGTGTTTCTAGTCTTTTATAATGATGCTGAAGCCTGAAGCATTAGTTGAGGTTGGATGGGAAAATAGATCTCATCTATCCTACACACATTGCATAAACATCAGGAGTTTTAAGTGCTCTTCGTGTTTCACAAAAATGCCAAAGATTGGCAATTCAAAATGAGTCACTATATATCCTACAGCTTTTAGTTGTTGAAAGTAATGATCACAGGAAACGGGAACTGCCTGTCTCTGATCCAAGCACAGTAATCCATTGATGCATAAACTGTGTATTCATGACAGACTGAAACTAAAAGGTACCTCGCAGCAATACAGACCGACAACCTTAGGTAAGACGGAGAACTGGCTTATCCAACACCTTAAGGAAAAATTAGAATGAAATTGCCATTCTAAATAGATGAAATCATAAATGAAACAATTTTGACTATTATAAAGTTACGGGACTTGAATTGATGCAAGATAATGAACACAAGAATTTCTATCTGTGTAGAGTTATAACTCCTTGTTGTTTCAATCAAAGACTGCAATCAAAGAAAAGGAGTCCGAAAACGCGAAGAATTCAAAATGCCAGCATGTTCAGTATAAAGATTAAGATGAGAAGGCCAAAAGATAATTTTATTAAGTCTGGAAGCAAGCTATTATATACATAATCTGCAACCAACTGATGCTAAAGTGCAGGCCACCACCTGCACATGATCTACAACTAACTAATGCTAGATAATTGGAACTGTAACTACTCCTAAATGTACTCCACATAGTAGGAGACTTATTCAAACTAGTAACAAGAGGTAAATAAAATAAATACTAGAAGTTACTGCATTTAGCAACCTACAGATAACGTTAATACACCCCCTCAAGGTAGGCAAGGTGCAACAATGCCTAACTTGGAACGACACCTAGTAAATGCTGATTTAGGCAGTGGCTTTGTGAATGTATCAGCAAGTTGATCACAAGCATGAGTATGAGTAACATGAACTTGCTGATCTTGAACCTGGTCACGTACATATGCAAAATCAACAGCAACATGTTTCATACGGGTATGAAACACTGGGTTGTGAGATAAATAAGTCACTCCAACATTGTCACAATAGATTGTTGGCGTCTTCAAAATGGGGACATATAACTCATGAAGTAAGTTTCGCACCCAAGTGAGTTCTGCAAGTGCATTGGCGACGGATTTGTACTCTGCCTCGGTGGATGAGCGAGCTACTGCACGTTGTTTTTTTGATGACCAACTAACTGGATTTGGTCCAAAGAAAAGAATGTAACCTGATGTAGAGATTCTGTCATTGGGATCGCCAGCCCAGTCCGCATCAGCATACATATACAAATTGGAGTCAGAGATGTGAATGATGCGAAGTCCTGAACTCACAGTTTCTATGAGATACCGTAGCATTCTTTTAACCGCTTTCCAATGTTCATCAGTCGGGACATGCATAAATTGAGACAATTTATTGACTGCATAAGAGATGTCAGGCCGTGTGAGGGACAAATACTGCAATTTGCCAAGTGTACGCTGGTAGCGAGTGGCATCAGTATGTGGTGAACCGTCAGCTACGCGAAGTGGTACAGTGGAACACATGGGAGTAGAAACACCTTTGCAATTTTCCATATCCAGTTCGGAAAGAATATCCAGAATATATTTTGATTGGGAAAGAATGAGACCATCTGGTATGTGCTTAAAACACCCAAGAAATAATTCAAATAGATTGGAACACTTTTGGATTGTTGCCAGTGATTATAATGTCGTCAACATACACAAGAACGCAAATAGTTACAGCCATATGCTTCCATACAAATAGAGAGGTGTCAGATTTTGTTCTGACAAACCCCATTTTCAGCAGATGTTCATGCAGAGAATTATACCAAGCCCGAGGGGCTTGTTTGAGGCCATAAATAGCCTTCTTCAGCTTGCAAACATGATTCGGGTATTGGGGATTGATAAATCCTTGGGGTTGAGACATAAACACTTCTTCGTCCAATTTTCCTTGAAGGAAAGCATTATTGACATCAAGTTGATGGATTGGCCAATTGTGTTGCACAGCTATAGATAGAACCAACCTTACCGTCGTTGGTTTGACAACGGGACTGAATGTCTCATGAAAATCCAAACCAGGGCGCTGCGTGAACCCTTTTGCAACTAGACGAGCTTTGAAGCGGTCTATAGAGCCATCTGCTTTACGCTTGATCCGATACAACCATTTGCAGTCCACGACATTATTGGACTGGTCTCGCGCTACGAGTTCCCAAGTGTGATTTCTGATTAAGGCATCATACTCTACTTGCATAGCTTGTCTCCACTCTTCATGTTTATCAGCCTGTTTGAAAGTTACAGGTGTAGGAATCAAATGGGTTAGAAAAGAGAGTTTTCTTTTTGGCTTGGAGATATTATTCTGAGATCGAGTTATAATTCGGTTTAAGGGTGGTGGGGGAATCGGGGCAGCAGGTATTGCAGTAGAGAGATCACTGGATGTCAGGGGTGGAGGAGTGGTGTCTCTAGGGGCTGGGAGTGGTTGTTGGGTTTGAATGAATTTACCTGTAGTTTGGCGTCTCTGGTACGTAAGCAAAGGCTTAAGGGTGGCAGTATCATGCAAAAATGAAGGGGTAGGAAGTTGAAAAGGAGGAGCAGAAAGTTGTGTATTACCTGATATCTCTGCAGCTACTGGTACTTGGCCGTGGCTATTGGAATGAGCATCGCTTGGGGAAGAGGTTGTATTGTGAGAGTGGGACTCTACAGGGATTGGAATAAGTGGTGGGATAAAGAGAGGAGGAGTTGGAATTGCTGTTGGAGTCTCCTCTTTGGGTTCAACAACTTCCCAACTTAATTGGGAAGTATATTTTCGCAAATGAATGAACATTCTTTTAAAAGGAAATTCTTGTTCAAAAAATTGTACATCACGACTTACAAAATTTTTTGACTGAACTGGGTCAAAGCAGATATGAGCATGATGAGTCTGAGAGATACCTAAATACACACATGGGGTGGATCGTGGCTCAAGTTTATTTTTGGTATAAGGTTTAAGCCATGGGTAACAAAGACAACCAAAAACTCTTAGGGCGGTATAATCAGGAGATCGACCAAATAATTTTTGGTAGGGCGACTCATTATTCAGGATGGGAGTGGGAAGTCTGTTAATAAGGTAGACAGCATAATGACAGGCAAAAGACCAAAAATCAGGTGGTAAGGAGGCTTCATGAAGAAGAGTTTTAGCGGTTTCAAGAATATGACGATGTCTACGTTCAGCTATGGCAACACGTTGAGGTGTGTAGGGAGGTGAAATCAAGTGTTCAATGCCATTTTTCTGAAGATAAGGCTGAAGACCGATGAATTCACCCCCTCCGTCTGTATAAATTGAAGAAATTTTAGTTTTGAAAAAAATTTCTACTAAAGGATGAAACTTTGAGAATATTGAAGCAACCTCACTTTTGTTTTTGAGCGTATACAACCAAGTATATTTGGTGTATTGGTCAACAAAAATGCAGTAATATAATTTTTTATCAAGTGACAAAACAGGTGATGGTCCCCATAAATCACTAAAGACAATCTGAAGAGGAATATTACTGGACAAAGTGAGTCGTTGAAATGGCAAACGATGCGCTTTATTAGAAGAACAAGAATTACAAAGGTCAAACTTGTCTTTTCCAGCAACAACAGGTAAAGAAAATTTCTTCAGAAGAAAATGTAAAATTCTAGAGTGGGGATGACCCAATCGACAGTGCCAGAGTTGAAGTGGAGCTTTTGTGGAGGAGAGGTGAATGGATGGCTTCTTGAATTGCAGATGCGGCCACTCATACAGTCCATTATTGTTCCGGCCTTGTACCAGCGGCTTCAGAGTATGCAAGTCCTTCACAACAAAAGTAAAAGGGAAGAATTCAACAGATGTGAGGTTATCTTGACAAAACTTAGCAACAGAAATGAGATTCTTCTTTATTAAAGGAGCACAAAGTGTGTCAGAAAGCTTAAAAGCAGTGTTAGATGCCTGAATCAAAGTTGAACCAGTATGAGTTATGGGAATGGTTTTACCGTCACCCATAGAAATCTCTTCAGTTCCTGTATACTCTTCAAGGTTGTGGGGTTCTGTAGTGACATGGTGAGTTGCTCCAGAGTCTAGAACCCAAGAGTTTCCAGATGATTGCAAGCCTGATGCAAAGTTAGCCTTAGCTTCAAAATGATTGTGTGACTTGGAGCGACAAACATCTGCCGTGTGTCCAAACTTTTGGCACAATTGGCATTTGACAGATTGCTTATATTGTCTCCTATTTGGCTGACTGTCAGAGTTCGATTGTTGATTGCTGGAATTCCATTGTCGAGACTGAGATGGTTTCCATTGCTGATTGTTGAAGCGAGGACTGTTTCTGTTGAATTGCGGAGGCGTGTTCGACTTCTGGGCAACAGAAGCTGTGATCATAGAGGATGGTTTGTCCAGATCTTGAAGTTTTAGGAAAATTTCATGTTCTGTGAGCTTGTGAAACAATTCTTCAAAGCTCAAAGAAGAGTCTCGTGCGCGTATTGCAGCAGAGAGTTCTCTGTACTCGGGGCCAAGTCCGCTTAGAATTTTGACAGTAAGTTCATCGTCGTTGACAGGTGAACCAGCAACATTGAGAGCATCAGAGAGAGAACGAACCTCTTGTAAGTACTCTGCAATGGTTTTCTGAGCCTTCTTGGTATTCTGCAATTGATCACGCAAGCTAAAGATGCGAGTATGGCTTTTGTTGGCGTAAGCTGTGTGAAGGAGTGCCCACGCTTTGGTAGCAGATGGTGCTGCTGCAACAGTTGGAGCAATCGTAGGATCAACTGATGCCATCATTGCTTGTTGGATCAATTGATCCTGAGAGAACCAGATCTGATAGTTGGGATTTGATATAATACGATCATTTTGGGTAATCGTAGGTGATGGAGCAGTTTTGGTCCCATCAAGATGTCCCATGAGTTGATGTCCATTTAGTAGCATCACAAGTTGTGCTTTCCATGTTGAAAAATTGAGAGTACCTTGTAGTTTAATAGGTAACTGAGCAACAGGGTTAAATTGTACCACATGAGTGGTGGCAGAAACTGTAGAACTGCTGGCAGCAGTAGCATCAGTGACTGGAGCCATAGGAGAGAGCTTAAGAAGAATGAAATGGATCTAACTCGGTGGAGCTTATGGACGCTCTGATACCATATAAAGATTAAGATGAGAAGGCCAAAAGATAATTTTATTAAGTCTGGAAGCAAGCTATTATATACATAATCTGCAACCAACTGATGCTAAAGTTCAGGCCACCACCTGCACATGATCTACAACTAACTAATGCTAGATAATTGGAACTGTAACTACTCCTAAATGTACTCCACATAGTAGGAGACTTATTCAAACTAGTAACAAGAGGTAAA
>JAJOOO010009589.1:0-17694 GCA_029582685.1 Solanum piurae | reverse complement strand
CTCAACCTGATCCACATAGACCATCAACCTTGCTATATACTTGTCCCCAATTAGCATGGCTGCGTTTCCCTCTTTACTTGAAAGATGGGACAACCCAGCAACAAAAAGACTCTTCCTGCTTCTCATATCTGCAACCATCTCTAGAGCATATCGAGGAACTTGGGTAAACTTCAAGAAGTACTCATAAATACTTAGTGAATCCTTCTTATGGGTGATAAACACTCATACCTTGGGCTCTTTCAGTTATCGGGGAAAGAAACGCCCCAAGAAGGCCTCCTCAGGACAAGCCCAACTCGCAGGTGGTGCTCCCTCAGCTCTACCCTTCTTCCACTGGTCGAACCAAGTCCTAGCAACATTCTTTAGTTGATATGCAGCTAGTTCTACTCGCTCAGCATCGGCAATGTGCATAACTTAAAATACCTTTTGCAGCTCCTCAATAAAGTTCTCTGAATCATTAATAGTGCTTGAAACAGTGAAACTTGGAGGATTCATCCTCAAGAACTCTCGGATCCTCAAAGTATCAACTACTTCCTGTCTAGCTCCTCTTTGTTGCCCAACCTGGTTAGTTACAGCTTGGCTCAACATTCGAATCGCTTCCCTGAACTCAACATTCATGACTTATCCTTGGGGTTGCACTTCAGGTGTATTAGGTACCCCTTCCTCCTAAACATTCCTCCTAGAAGGACGACCTCTGACGGCTCTTCGTAGAGGCATGATTAACTTAAAAAAATGTGCAAGCACGACTCAGAAAAGACTTTACAGAGATGAACTCTATCGCTCGAAATGAGTATGAAAGAAGTGAGATACTTTCGTAAGTGTTGCAGCCTCCAAATTATAGATGTAGCGCGGTTCACACCGATAACTAGGAATCTACATGCACGACTACATAGACTCTCTAGGACTCTTGAACTATGGGCTCTGATACCAAGTTTGTCACTCCCCGAGCCTACACCTTGGGTGGGATTGGCACTCGAGAGCCATTGCTCTTCCCAAGCGAACCCTTGGCCTGGCTTACCTACTCAATGGAAGAATTAAAAGCATTAATACAAGGATTCAATGCATCTCTACTGAACTGTTTAAGAAAATAACTTAGAACGTTTAAACGTCAAACATTCAACTTTGCCAAAGTGGCAACTCATGACTTGACATAAGAAATAACAATGTAAAGACAATTGAACTACTAGCTGTCTATGAAGCCTCTAAAACAAGGAGGGATGTTGGCACAAGACCCCCATTCATCCTAACAACTAAAGTACTAAAGAATGTAAAAGTAACCCTTCGGAAAGCAAGGAGGCTCACCAAGAGACTCTGAGTGCTCAACTTGTTCAACGAGGTGCTAGATATTGATCCTAGTTACCTGTGTCTGCATCATAAAATGATGCAGGCCAAATGGCATCAGTACATTGAATGTACGAGTATGCGAGGGGAAAAATGAACGTGACATAAACATGAAAAGAATCAGAAAGGAATACTTTCCTTGGCTTTACTCAACTCATGAATAACTCAACTAAAATGTAAAGTAAAACAACAATAATGGTGCAGTTATACAAGGCATTTAAAATATTAGTATCAACTCAATTTATTAAATAAAATACAATAACAACTCAATTACATATAAAGTAATATAAAACTGTGGGAGTTTCTCTAGCCGGCAACTATCAGTATGAGCCTAAGTGATGATACAACGTCTTGCCCAAGCTGCCAAAACTATCCTATACTTTGCCAATATGTAGAATGCCTTAACTAAGTGGATCCACTATTTTATGCTAAAAAGCACTAAGGAATCATCTAAAAAGTATGATCCTTTCTACTCATGATGGCTACAATATGGTTTATGGAGACTTGGGTTATTATGAACTCGCGTCCCCATATCGGTGCTCACTAATTCTACAAAAATATACTCAGCTCATATGTTCTTAAAACAAAACTCTTTCTTTGGTTCGAGATAATTACTCAAAAATTATCTTAAAAGCTCTATTGAAAATTAGTGTTTCCTTTCTTGCTCAAATGTGAAAATATTTTAACTCTTGGGAATACTTAGTTACCGTATAATCTTTGAAAAATTGAACTTGAAGCTTTACTCTTTACTCAACTCAAAAATCAAGTCTTAAAACAAAGTTAAAACATTTGTAAAAGACCTTTGGAAGACTCTATGAACTTTTCTTGACTTGGCTCTTAACTTCTCTTGACTTGACTCTTAACTGATCCTTGAATTGAATTATGGATTCAAGGATTGTGATTTGTGATGGGAAATATTTCATGATGTTTAGGAGTGTTTTTAGATAGTTAAACATGGAAAAAAGATCAAGAAATCACTGTCTGGAAGCAAGTCCGTGACACGGAGATGCATTTAATTACTTGGTCGTGAAATAAATTTTGAGGCAAAACAGCCCGTGACCACTCCGCAACGCGGAGAAAATTTTGTCTATGATGAGGAACAGGTCCGCGTACCTAGATTTGTCCAACTTGTTCCTTCTTCATTTTATAACCCCAATTCACCTAAACTCGGTTCTTTTTCTCAAATTCCCTTTAGATTCAAATACCCAACACATGTACACACGAATATAACTCAAAACAACTATAACAATCGACCTTAAACTCTCAAGAACTCCTAAATCTCATCCCAAATTAAAAAATGAAAGCAATTCAAGAATACAACTCAAGAACATCAAAGTCTCAATCTTTTAGGACGAAAATCAGACTGAAATAAACATGTATGGAGCATTGGTGAACGAACCCAATGCTATGTGAACCTGCATACTATGTAGGATCAAATCCTTGACGAAATCCGCATTCAATTCCTTACGAAGACGATGAATCCATACTTCCAAGATCTTTCCTACAGTGTCTGGAAGGACACCTAAAACATATTTAGCTAGGAGTTATGGTTGTTTGAAGTAGACTCAAAAAACTCAACTTAGCTTAACTTAACAAATTTCTAGATTTTTCATTCTTTCCTAAACCTACTCTTTCTAGTTCTTTCAAATAGCGAGATGTTACACTATATGTATTATTCATTATGGGGTGGTTGTGATTGTGCTTGTGTTGATTGGATCAGGTGTTACATTTCGACACATATATTGGATCGGGTGTCACGTTTTGACACATATATTGGACCGAATGTCATGTTCTGACACATACATTGGATCAGGTGTCACATTCCGACGTACTAACAATTTGGGTATGTATTCCATGAGAGAACTACTTGTGATTATTATGTTCATGTGTACCTGTAATTGTTATTGGGAAATTGTATGTTGCTTCTAAAATGCTAATTGAACTATGCATTTTGTATATGTGTGTTTACTGTGTTGTAATTTCCTGTTTGTATTTCTCTTACTGGAGTAGTCGCGTGATCCTATTAGTACACTGTGGTAGTGTACTGATACTGCACTTGCTTGTTCTTTGTTGAGTAGAGGGCATCTTCAGGGGGCTACTGACAGACCTTAGTTAGGAGATCACTGATCGAGACCGAATTCAAGGGTGAACCAGTTCTTCTCGGTTGCCATGGGTTCTCTATTGTATAGTTCATTATTTTCAGACTCACACTCTATAGTTAGATTTATTCGTATATTTAGTTTCGGGGTTGCACCCCCTTTCCTTAGACTTGTTGATTGGTAGGATTTTGGTACAATGACTTTTAGGGTCTAGGGGTTGACTTCCGCAATAGTTGTTTAAATTGTTGATTTAAAACCTTTGGAGTTTATGAGAACTCCGTTCCTATCCATCATTTAAACCTGCTTCCGTATCTTCAAATGTTTAGTTTTTCGTTAAGTTACTTAGTTGGGTTGTCGTAATGGTTCTCCTACAGGAGAGTTATTGTGGGTTTCAATCACGACGGGCTGGGTGGTGACATCGATAATCATTGTGAACTTATTATTTATAATAATCTGTCACTAGCTTCGCTTATATTGAAGTCTTTTCCCAAGAACTTGGACACCCTTGATTTCTTTTCTTTCTTAATTGATTTTCTTGGAGTCTTTTATTCTTTTCAACTTGAATTCCTTCACCTCCAACATATTCTTTCTTAAGATAATTCCAAATTTCTTTTGGTGATGGGAGAAATATAATTCTCCTTAAAATAGTTGTTGAGACAACAACAAACAAAGTTGCTTTCGTCGTGGACTTCATAGATTTTCTTTTCCTTGTGACTCTTGATTTGCGCTACGGTTGGATAATTTTGTAACAGATTAATTTCATAATCCTCTTCCACGGCTTCCTTCCTAAAGATCAAGGGTCTCAAAGTAATTTTCCGTTCTAACAACTTATAAATGGTAATTTTCATTACTAAAAACAGCATGAGTCATTCATGAAAAACAATTTTTGAAATCAATCTCTTCACTCAAAGTTCCCTTCAGAAAAATAGTTCTAGATCCCACTTATCAGTTTTGAAAGAAAACAAATGCAGGAAAATAACAATGGAAGAAAAGTTGAAGGATAAATTATGTATTTCACTATAGAGCTTTATATTATTGATGACTAACAAAAGACATGTATTCATAGACTAAAAACCAAACTGAAATAGAAATCAACTCCTAAATACTAGGTGTTTAACTTAATAGAATTATGGGAACAAGAATATTTAAATCAAAGATTCAACATATATACAAAAGATTCCAAGGCCTTAAATCTTGAACCTCACATGTAAAGCTCTTAATCTTCTACGTTATTGTCTTGAAGCCACATCGAGAAAGCTTAAAGAGTGTTCGTATCAGCTCTGTGATGCTTTTACTAAACTCAAGACGAGCAGGACATCTGAAGTCAGGATATAGTCGAGGGTTATTGTAGTCCACCAATTCAGTTGGTGGACTCACCACCTTATCTTTGTCTGGACAAAGAAAGAAAGCAAGTGATTTTCTAGGAGTCTTGTTGTTAACCACTGCTCTATGCGAGATACTTTTGTATCTACCATTCTATAGGGCCTGCAAAAGGACAAACACCAAATATGTTATATTCAAGGTGTAAGTCTAAGAACTCATGATGTATATCATTTCCCGTCATGTGGAAATATCTTATAATTTTTTTCACCAAAACAATGTATTATTTGTTTAATTGATTATGTTTATATTATTTGTATTTCATACATAATACATTAGCTTATTATATAGTACTAGTTTGTGATTTTGCTTAACATAAATGTGACGCCTATGTTAACCAAAAAAGCATTAAAATTTGGACGAATGGAGTACCGTTCGTTGTCCACAAAACCTTGAAGTCCTGACTTGAATTGAGGCATAATACATAAAACATTAAATTCAATAACTAGGATACATAATTTAATAAGATACAATGTTTTGTTGTACTCATTGTACTATATGTATCATAAATTATTATTTTTATGTAAATTCAATAAATATGATACATAAATTATTAGTATACAATAATTTTGATGTAATAAAAATTAACATTACCTGAATCTCAAAATACTCTTTAAATTAATAAATATTAATTTATCTATTAAATTATACATCTACGAATTAATAATATTTTGTAGTCTCACCTATATTAATTTAGTGAGTTTTACTGTAATTTCATTTTAAGAATAAAGGTATTTGTAGCTATATAATCAAATATATTTAATGAAAATCAATCAGAAAAATTCTTTAAATATCTCTACCTATGATTATGCTATATTATGTGTAGATATGTTACATTCTATAACAAAATTATACCCCAATTTTAAGCATTACTAAGCCATTCTTAGCAAACTGTTTGGACCCATTTTTGATATTTCAAAGCTTTTTCAGGAAAAAATTTCAAACTCTGATTTGAAATCTATGGTCAAACATATCTTTAAAAATATTTCCTTTTTAAAATTTTGCTTCAAAATATATGAAAAGTTTCTGGCCACAAAATTAAGCACTATTAAGCCCTTCTCAACAAACTGTTCGGACCCGTTTTTGATAGTTGAGAACTTTTAAAGGAATTTTTTTCAAAATTTATGGTCAAACATATATTTGAAAGTATTTAACTTATTTAAAACCTGATTCAAACAACATATGAACTTCTATCAAAATTTTAAGCATACTAAAGCTTGAAGGGCAATCAGGTTCAAGTGGGAAAAAATCGTATGTTGTTTCATCGGAAGACGATGAAGAATGGGAAACTGTTAGACCAAAGAACAAGTCTGTAGTCACAAGAACTCAGGACTTTGTTCCTTCAAACTTGAGTGCCATTATTGGGGGCAGTTGAAGAGCCTTGTAAAAGTGAGAGGGAACAAAGCCTCTTTGATAGTCCAATCATTTTTGGTATTCCATCTTGATATTTCACATGAAGTTGTTCATAACATTCAAGATGCTCTCCGTCTATTTTCTGCCCTTGAGACACTTGAGGGATATAGAATTACCGTAGGAATGGTTGGAGTGGCTACTAGTAGGAAATCCATCAGCATATAGACACTTCCTAAGATGATGATTTTACACCTGAAGCGGTTTGGTTATGGAAGATATGGAAGAACCAAATTGCATAAACCTGTGCATTTTCCTCTTGAACTAGTGATTATTCGTGAACTAGTTCAAGAGGAATATGCACAGGTTTATGCAATTTGGTACTTCCACAGCTTCCATAACCAAACTGCTTCATCTATAAAATCATCATCTTAGGAATTGTCTGTATGCTAATGGATTTCCTAGCAGTAGCCACTCCAACCATTCCTATGGTAATTTTATATCCCTCGAGTGTCTCAGGGGCAGAAAATAGGTGGAGAGCATCTTCTGAACAACTTCATGTGAAATATCAAGATGAAATACGAAAAATGATTGAACTATCACAGAGGCTTTGTTCCCTCTCACTTTTACAAGGCTCACCAACTTCCCCCCAATAGTGGCACTCGAGTTTGAAGAAACGAAGTCCTGAGTTCTTCTAACTACAAACTTGTTCTTTGGGCCAACAGTTTCCCATTCTTCATCGTTTTCCGATGAAATAATAGATGAATTTTTTCCACTTGAACCTGATAGCCCTTCAAGCTTTAGTATGCTTAAAATTTGGATAGAAGTTCATATGTTGTTTGAATCAGATTTTAAAAAAGGAAATACTTTCAAAGATATGTTTTACCATAGATTTTGAAAAAAAATCCTTTAAAAGTTCTCAAGTATCAGAAACGGGTCCGAACAGTTTGTTGAGAAGGGCTTAATAGTGCTTAATTTTGTGGCCAGAGAGTTTTCATATATTTTCAAGAAAATTTTAAAAAAGGAAATATTTTAAATATATGTTTGACCATAGATTTCAAATCAGAGTTTGAAATTTTTTCCTGAAAAAGCTTTGAAATATCAAAAATGGGTCCAAACAGTTTGCTAAGAATGGCTTAGTAATGCTTAAAATTGGGGTATAATTTTGTTATAGAATGTAACATATCTACGCATAATATAGCATAATCATAGGTAGAGATATTTAAAGAATTTTTCAGATTGATTTTCCTTAGATAGATTTCCTTGTATAGCTACAAATAACTTTTATTCTTAAAATAATACCATAGTAAAACTCACTAAATTAATATAGGTGAGACTGCAAAATATTATTAATTTATAGATGTGTAATTTAATAGATAAATTAATATTTATTAATTTAAAGAGTCTTTTGAGATTCAGGAAATGTTAATTTTTATTACATCAAAATTATTGTATCCTAATAATTTATGTATCATATTTATTGAATTTACATAAAAATAATAATTTATGATACATAAAGTACAATGACTACATCAAAACATTGTATCTTATTAAATTATGTATCATATTTATTGAATTCAATGTTTTATGTATTATGCCTCAATTCAAGTCAGGACTTCAGGTTTTTATGGACAACGAATTGTACTCCATTCGTCCAAATTTTAATGCTTTTGTGGTTAACATAGGCGACACATTTATGGTAAGCAAATTTACAAACTAGTACTATATAATAAGCTAATGTATTATGTATTACATACAAATAATATAAACATAATCAATCAAAAATAGTTTTTCATGAATGACTCATGTTTTTTTAGTAATGAAAATTACCAATTATGAGTTCTGAGAATGGAAAATTACTTGGAGGCCCTTGATATTTAGGAATGATCGGAAGCAGTAGAAGAGGATTATGAAATTTATTCGTTACAAAATAATCTCACCAAAGGGAAAATCAAGAGTCACAAGGAAAGGAAAAGCATGAAGTCCATGACGAAAACAACTTTGTTTGTTGTTGTCACAACAAATATTTTAAAGAGAATTATATTTCTCCCATCACCAAAAGAAATTGGAATTACCTTAAGAAAAAATATGTTGGAGGTGAAGGAATTCAAGTTGCAAACTGCTGCTAACTCTTGTGGTAACTCTAACTCATAAGCTGCATTGTCAATCCTCTTGGATATTCTGTAAGGACCAATATACCAGGGACTAAGCTTCCCTTTCTTACCAAATCTCATGATACCCTTCATGGGTGAAACTTTCAAGTATACCCAATTATCTACATCAAACTCTAACTCCCTTCTCCTAACATCAGTATAGGATTTTTGATGACTTTGCGCTGTTTTCAACCTCTCTTGAATAACTTTCACCTTTTCCATAGCTTGATGAAATAAGTCTGGTCCTATCAACCCAGCTTCATCAGCTTCAAACCATCCAATAGGAGATCTGCATCTTCTCTCATAAATAGCTTCATAAGGAATTATCTGGATGCTAGAGTGGTAACTATTGTTGTAAGCAAATTCAATAAGAGGTAGCTGATCATCCCAATTACCTTTGAAATCAATCAAACAAGCCGTCAACATAGCTAAGGTCTGAATAGTGCACTCTGCTTGACCATCTGTTTGAGGATGAAAAGCAGTACTTAAGTTCACCTTTGAACCCAAGCCTTTCTGAAAAAAATTCCAGAACTGTGAAGTAAATTGGGAACCTCTATCTGAAATAATTGAAACTTGCACCCCATGAAGTCTAACTACCTCTTGAATATACAACTTAGCATAATCCTCTCCTATATGGGTAGTATTTATCGGCAGAAAGTGGGCTGATTTGGTTATTCGATCCACAATCACCCAAATAGAATCATGTTGCCTGCGAGACCTTGGTAAACCTGTGATGAAGTCCATATTGATTATCTCCCCCTTACATTGCGGAAGTTCTTTATTCTGAGCTATACCACCCGGACTTTGGTGCTCTACTTTAACGTGTTGGCAATTCGGAAACTTAGCAACAAACTATGCAATGCCCTTCTTCATACCATTCCACCAATATACTTCTCTCAAGTCACGATACATCTTTGTGGAACCTGGATGAATAGAATATCTGGAGCTATGAGCTTCCTCCATTATCCTCTCTTGGAGTTTATCCACCCTTGGTACGCACAATCTACCTTGATACATCAATACTCCATCTCCCCCTAGTTCAAAAGCCAATACTTTTTGCTTATGAACATTTGCCTTCAATTCAAGAAAAATAAGGTCTTGGTCTTGTTTCTCTTTTACTTTTGACACTAAGGATGATTCAACCCCATTCATCACCACTACTCCTCCTTCTGTGGAATCCATTAGTCGAACTCCTAATCGTGCAAGTCTGTGCACATCTCTTTCTACCTCCTTCTTATCTTCCTCAAAATGGACGATACTACCCATAGATAACCTGCTCAAGGAATCAGGAAAAACATTCGCCTTACCTGGGTGGTAAAGAATACTCATGTCATAATTCTTGAGTAATTCTAACCACTGGGATTATCTGAGATTAAGCTCTTTCTGAGTAACACATACTGAAGACTCTTGTGATAGGTGACACATCCACATGAACACCATAAAGATAATGGTGCCATATTTTCAGAGTAAATACTATGACAACCAATTCTATATCATGGGTTGGGTAGTTCTTCTCATGAACTTTCAATTGTCTGGAGGCATAAGCTATAACTTTGCCATTCTGCATTAACCCACAATCCAAACCAACTCTAGACGCATCACAATACACAACAAAACCTTGAGTGCCTTCTAGTAAGGTCAATACTGGGGTAGTAGTCAACCTCTTTTTCAATTCCTGAAAGATTTTCTAACAAGCTTCAGACCATTGAAACTTCACCATTTTCTGAGTTAACTTGGTCAAAGGGGATGAAATAGATAAGAACCATTCTACGAACCTTCTATAATAGCCAGCCAAACCCAATAAACTCCTAATGTCAGTTGGAGATGTGGGTCTAGGCCAATTCTGCACTACCTCTATTTTCTGGGTATCAACTTTAATTCCCTCTCCAAACACAATGTGGCCTAAGAATGCCACAGATTGAAGCCAAAAATTCACACTTAGAGAACTTGGGATACAACTTTCTATCCTTCAGAGTTTGGAGAACTATTCTGAGATGACTAGCATGATCTTCTTCATTCCTCAAATAGAGTAGTATGTCATCAATGAATACGATAACAAACATATCTAAATAAGGTTTGAATACTCTATTCATAAGGTCCATGAATGTTGCAGGCGAATTGGTCAAACCAAAGGACATAACTATGAACACATAACGACCATAATGGGTCCTGAATGTTGTCTTTGGAGTATCACATTCCCTTAATCTTAACTGATGGTAGCCTGATCTGAGGTCTATCTTAGAAAAATAAGTAGAACCTTGAAGTTGATGGATAAGATCATCAATTATGGGGAGAGGATACTTATTCTTGATAGTAACCGTGTTCAACTGACGTTAATCTATACACATCCTAAGGGAAATATCTTTCTTCCTCACAAACAAGACTAGAGCGCCCTAAGGTGAGACACTTGGTGGAATAAAACCCTTATCAATGAGATCTTTCAACTGCTCCTTCAACTCTTTTAACTCTGCTGGTGCCATTCTATATGGAGGAATAGATATAGGACGAATATCTGGAAGAATATCTATACCGAAGTCTAATTCTCTCTCAGGAAGGACTCTGATATGATCATCAGGAAAGACTTGTGGAAACTCTTTTACAATTGAAACTGATTGAATAAGAGATATCTCAACACTTGAGTCATTATCTCAGACTAAGTGATAGACACACTCCTTGGAAACTAACTTTCTCGCCTTAAGGTACGAAATGAAACGACCCTTAGGCACTACTGAACTGCTACTCGACTCTATAACTAGATCATTAGGAATTTGGAACCTAACAATTCGAGTTCTACAATCAATGGAGGCATAATATGCATGAAGTCAGTCCATACAAAGAATGACATCGAAATCTACCATGTCTAACTCAACTAAATCATCCATGGTGTTCTTTTGATTGATGGAGATGACACAATCACGATATACTCGCTCAGCTATAACAGACTCCCTAACAGGTGTAGAAACACAAAAGGGTTCACAAAGTTTCTCAGGAAGAACATCAAAATTATTTGCAACATAAGGATTCGCAAAAGATAAACTTTCTCTTAGGTCTAGCAAAGCATAAACATCAAGAGTAAAGACTTTGATCATACCAGTGACAACATCTGGAGAATTCTCTTGCTCCTGACGACTAGTGATCGCATAAAGGCGAATTGCCCCTCTGCCAATACCGAAAGTAGCTCCTCTAGGTGCAGCCTTGTCTGGTTGAGAAACTGATGAAGATTGGGCTCTATTTCCCTAATTTCCATTTCCTTGTTGGTTCTTAGGGCACTCTTTCATGAAGTGACCCTCTTGTTCACATTTGAAACAACCTGTGGAGCCATCGAGAAACTTACTTGGGTGAGTCCTTCCACACATAGCACATGCAAGAGCCCAGTTACCTTCTTGTGCCACACTACCCTGAGACTGTGTAGGTCTATCTTTGAAGTTGTGTGAATTCTGACCATTGTACTCACCTTTGTTTTTGGAAAGAGTCTCGGTTTACATTATTCCTTTGTTGCCCAGAATCATTCCCTGTCTTCGCTTTCCTGTTTCTAAACTCCTCCCTATCCCTCAGCTTCTCTTCCTCAACCTGCTGCACATAGACCATCAACCTTGCTATATCCATGTCCCCAATTAGCATGGATGCCTTTCCCTATTTACTTAACAGACGGGATAACCCAGCAACAAAAAGACTCATCCTGCTTCTCATATTCGCAACCATCTCTGGAGCATATCGGGAAAGTTAGGTGAACTTCAAGTTGTACTAATGAACACTTACTGAATCCTGCATGAGGGTGATAAACACTCGTACCTTGGCTTCTTTCAGTTCTCGATGAAATAAATGCCCCAAGAAGGCCTCCTCAAAACAAGGTCAACTCGCAGGTGGTGCTCCCTCAGCTCTACCCTTCTTCCATTAGTCGTGCCAAGTCCTAGAAACATTATTTAGTTGATATACAGGTAGTTCTACTCGCTTAGCATCGGCAACGTGCATAACTTCAAATACCCTTCGCAGCTCCTCAATAAAGTTTTATGGATCCTCAGTAGTGCTTGAAACAGTCAAACATGGAGGATTCAACCTCAAGAACTCTCGGATCCTCAAAGTATCAACCACTTCCTGTCTAGCTCCTATTTGTTTCCCAACCTGGTTAGTCACAGCTTGGCTCAACATTCGAATCGCTTCCCTGAACTCAACATTCGTTACTTCTCCTTGGGGTTGCACCTCAGGTGCATTTGGTACCCCTTCCTCCTAAATGTTCCTCCTAGCATGTTGACCTCTGACAGCTCTTCGTGGATGCATGATTACATGAAAAACATGCGCAAGCACGAATTAGAAGAAACTTTACAGAGATGAACTCTATTGCACGAAATGAGTATGAAAGAAGTGAGTTACTTTCCTAATTATTGCAGCCTCCAAATTATAGATATGGTGCGGTTCACACCGATAACTAGGACTCTACAGACAAGACTTCATAGATTCTCTAGGACTCTTGAACTCTGGGATCTGATACCTAGTTTGTCATGCCCCGAGCCTACACCCTGGGCGAGACTGGCACTCGAGAACAATTACTCGCCCCAAGCGAACCCTTGGCCTAGCTTACTTACTCAATGGAAGACTTAAAAGCATTAATACAAGGATTCAATGCATCTCTAGTCAACTGTTTAATAAAATAACTTAGAACGTTTAAACGTCAAACATTCAACTTGGCCAAAGTGGCAACTCAAGTCTTAACATAAGAAATAACAATGTAAAGACAATTGAACTACTAACTGTCTATGAAGCCTCTAAAAAAAGAAGGGATGTTGGAAAAGACCCGCGATCACCTTAACAACTAAAGTACTAAAGAAATGTAAAAGGAGCCCTCCGAAAAGGAAGGAGGCTCACCAACAAGACTCTGAGTGCTCAACTTATTCAACGAGGAGTTGGATGTTGATTCTAGTTACCTGTGTCTGCATCATAAAATAATGTAGGCCAAATGACATCAGTACATTGAATGTACGAGTATGAGAGGGGAAAACTAAACATGACATAATCTTGAAAAGAACCTGAAAGGAACAGTTACCTTGGCTTTACTCAACTCATGAGTAACTCAACTCAAATACAAAGTAAAACAACAATAATGGTGCAGTTATACAAGGTATTTAAAACAGTAGTAGCAACTCAATTTATTAAATAACAACTAAATTACATATTAAGTAATATAATACTGTGGGAGTTTCTCTAACCGACAACCATCACTATGAGCCTAAGTGATGATACATCGTCTTACCCACGTTGCCAAAACTTTCATATACTTTGTCGTCATAGAGAACACCTTAACTAAGTGGATCCACTTGTCTATGCTAAAAAGCACTAAGGAATCATCTAAAAAGTATGATCCTTTCCACCCATGATGGCTACAATATGGTTTATGGAGACTTGAGTTATTATGAACTCGCATCCCCATATCGGTGCTCAATACTACTCCCAAAATACACTCAGCTCATATGTTCTTAAAAAAAAACTTTTTCTTTGGTTTGAGATAATTACTAAAAACTTATCTTAATAACTCTCTTGGAAATTGGTGTTTCCTTTCTTGCTCAAAAGTGAAAACATTTTAACTCTTGGGAATACTTAGTTGTCGTATAATCTTTGAAGAAATGAACTTTAAACTTTATTCTTTACTAAACTCAAAACTCAAGTCTTAAAACAAAGTTAAAACATTTGTAAAAGACTTTTGGAAGACTCTATGAACTTCTCTTGACTTGACTCTTAACTGATCATTGAATTGATTTATGGATTCAAGGATTCTGATTTGTGATAGGAAAGATCTCATGATGTTTAGGACTGTTTTTAGATAGTTAAACATGATAAAAGATCAAGAAGTCACTGTCTGGAAGCAAGTCCGTGATGCGGAGATGCATTTAATTATTTGGTCTCGAAATAAATTTTGAGGAAGAACGGTCCATGACGCGGAGATAATTTTTTC
Source organism: Solanum piurae (assembly GCA_029582685.1). Taxonomy (NCBI): domain Eukaryota; kingdom Viridiplantae; phylum Streptophyta; class Magnoliopsida; order Solanales; family Solanaceae; genus Solanum; species Solanum piurae. Next base: position 3,427 of record JAJOOO010009589.1, on the reverse strand, counting down.
AATTCTGAGGAACAGGTCCGCATACCCAGATTTGCCCGACTTGTTCCTTCTTCATTTTCTAACCACAATTCGCCTTAATTCGGTTATTTTTCTCAAATTCCCTTTAGATTTAGATACTGAACACATGTACACAAGAATCTAACTCAAAACAACTATAACAATCGACCTTAAACTCTCAAAACTCCTCAATCTCATCCCAAATTCAAGAACGAAAGCAATTCAAGAATACAACTCAAGAACATCAAAGTCTCAATCTTTTAGGACGAAAATCATACTGAAATAAACATGTTTGTCTTGTGGGTGAACGATCCCAATGCTATGTGAACTCACATACCTCATAGGATCAATTCCTTGGCGAAATCCGCAATCAATTCTTTACGAAGACGACGAATCCTTTCTTCTTCTCTTCTTTTCTCTTCTCTCAAAACCCTAACTCTTTTTCAAAAGTGTAAACTGACCAAGTCCAGTTTATACACCAACTAATTACAAAAAAGGAAATTAAAATAATATGGTATGAAAAAGATGAAACTACCCTTTCAAAATCCGGATTAAACTTTCCTTATTTGAACACCCCAACTTAAATTGGGCATATCTCACTTATACGAACTCAGAATCGAGAAAACTTGGTGGCGTTGGAAATATAATTCCAAGATATTTCCTACAGTTTCTGGAAGAACACCTAACACATCCTGAGCTAGGAGTTACGGTCGTTTGAAGTTGACCCCAAAACTCAACTTAGCTTAACTTAACAAATTTCCAAATTTTTCATTCTTTCCTAAAATGACTCTTTCCAATTCTAACTCTTTCTAGTTCTTTCAAATAGTGAGATGTTACACTATATGTATTATTCATTATGGGGTTGTTGTGATTGTGCTTGTATTGATTGGATCGGGTGTCACATTCTGACACATACATTGGATCGAGTGTCACGTTCCGACACATATATTGGACCGGGTGTCAAGTTCTAACACATACATTGGATCGGGTGTCACGTTCCGAAACACTAACAATTTGGGTATGGGTTCCATGAGAGAACCACTAGTGATTATTATGTTCATGTCTACCTGTAACTAATATTGGGAAATTGTATGTTGCTCCTAAAATGCTAATTGAACTATGTATTCTGTATATGTGTGTTTACTGTGTTGTAATTTATTTCTTGTAGTTCACTTACTGGAGTAGTTGCGCGATGCTACCAGTACACTGTGGTTGTGTACTGATACTTCACTTACTTGTTCTTTGTTGAGTAGAGGGCATCTTCAAACGGCTACTGACATACCTCAGTTAGGAGATCACTGGTCGAGACCGGATTCAAAGGTGAGCCAGTTCTTCTAGGATGCCATGTGTCCTCTATTGTTTAGTCCATTCTTTTCAGTCTCAGACTCTATAGTTAGATTAATTCGTATATTTAGTTCCAGGGTTGCACTCCCTTTCCTTATACTTGTTGAATGGTAGAATTTTGGTACAATGACTTTCAGGTTCTAGGAGTTGACTTACGCAATAGTTGTTTAAATTGTTTATTTAAAACCTTTGGAGTTTATGGGAACTTTGTTCCTATCCATCATTTAAACCTTCTTCCATATCTTTAAATGTTTAGTTTTTCGTTAAGTTGCTTAGTTGGGTTGTCACAATGGTTCTCCAACCGAAGATTTAGTGTGGGTGCCAATCACGGTTGGCTGGCTTGTCACATTGATAATCATTGTGAACTTATTATTTATAATAATCTGTCACTAGCTTTGCTTATATTGAAGTTTTTTCCCAAGAACTTGGACACTCTTGATTTTTTTTCTTTCTTAAAATTGTTATCACATGTCAGTTCTATAATATCTAGGGAAGGTTGAGTCTCAATATTATTGCATTAATGCATTCCTCTTAAGGAAGTCTTTCATATCACATGCAATGAATGATTTTCTGGAATTTTTACTAAAGCCAACTTCTTCAATGAAAGAAGATTTGGTTGCTTGTATTATAAATTTATGATCCACTATTCGATAAACCAGTTCCCCAAATGGGATCGCCATCATAATGTACACCATCTCTCTTGAACATTTTATCTGTAGAACCATCCAAATCTGTCTTACTTACGTTCCTCATCTTGAAGAATCTTCAGCATCTGCACTATGCTGAGACTGAGCGCAATCTAGATCTTGTCCAACTCGCCCTATCTTCTTACCTCTACCTTTTCCATCATTCCCTTCACTAGCACTGCTTCTATTGAAGTCTTTTCCCATGGAATGAGAAACCTTTGCCTTCTTTTCTTTAATACGACTGTTATCACATATCTCTTCTATAATATCTCGGGGGTGGTTGTTTCTTAGGATTCTGGCATTCACTACATTTCCTCTTAATTAAGGGAGTCTTTAATATCACATCCAAAGAATAACTTTCTGGATTTTTTGCTAAAGTCAAATTATTCAATGAATCAACCTTTGGCTTCTTGTGTTTATATTTATCTCTTACTTTTTCTGATCTAGTGCCTAGAAATCTTACCTTGTTATCAATACCAAGCAATCTATCCAAGCATTCTTTGATTTTCTTGGAGTCTTTTATTCTTTTTAACTTGAATTCCTTCACCTCCAACATATTCTTTCTTAAGATAATTCCAAATTTATTTTGGTGATGGGAGAAATATAATTCACTTTAAAATAGTTGTTGAGACAACAACAAACAAAGTTGCTTTCGTCGTGGACTTCATAGATTTTCTTTTCCTTGTGACTCTTGATTTGTGCTATGGTTGGATTATTTTTGGAACAAATTAATTTCATAATCCTCTTCCACGGCTTCCTTCCTAAAGATCAAGAGTCTCAAAGTAATTTTCCATTCTCACAACTCATAAATGGTAAAATTCATTACTAAAAATAGCATGAGTCATTCATGAAAAACAACTTTTGAAATCTATCTCTTCACTCAAAGGTCCCTTCAGAAAAATAGCTCTAGATCCCACTTATTAGTTTTTGAAATAAAACAAATGCAGGAAAATAACAATGGAAGAAAAGTTGAAGGATAAATTATGTATTTCACTATAGAGCTTTATATTATTGATGACTAACAAAAGACATGTATTCACAGACTAAAAACCAAACTGAAATAGAAATCAACTCCTAAATACTAGGTGTCTAACTTAATAGAATTATGGGAACAAGAATATTTAAATCAAAGATTCAACATATATACAAAAGATTCCAAGGCCTTAAATCTTGAACCTCACATGTAAAGCTCTTAATTTTCTACGTTATTGTCTTGAAGCCACATCGAGAAAGCTTAAAGAGTGTTCGTATCAGCTATGTGATGCTTTTGACTAAACTCAAGACGAGCAGGACATCTGAAGTCAGGATATAGTCGAGGGTTGTTGTAGTCCACCAATTCAGTTGGTGGACTCACCACCTTATCTTTGTCTGGACAAAGAAAGAAAGCAAGTGATTTTCTA
>JAJOOO010009588.1:0-17535 GCA_029582685.1 Solanum piurae | reverse complement strand
CTATTTATATATAATGTGAATATTATTTTGAATATTTTTTTTGAAAAATAAAACATAACTCTATTTTCAACTCTAACCGCACATATTTCAATATGGTAAAAAAATATATGAATTCTATAGTCAAATACCTAATAATAATAATAATCATAACCATGCTTTCTATGTTTATAACTTCTAAATATTTAATGTGTAATTTAATAACAAGTGTTTCATTTTTTATTTTATTATTATTATTATAAAATATTTCGTGTATCATCATAACTGACTAGTACTAGTGTACCTCATACATAATAATTTTTTTCTAAAAAACATTGACTGGGTAGTAGAAAGTGTACAAAGTCACACGACATGATATCATTTCTATATGTTATTTTTCTCTTACACAATTTTAAACTGTTACTATACGTAATTTTAAAACATTTCTATATGTTATTTTTCTCTTATACAATTTTAAACTGTTACTATATGTAATTTTAAAATATTTCGTGTATCTCATGATTATGTACATTCAATCGTTGTTCACATTTGACACTGCCATATTTAAATTATGACAAAGCAGATTAGGTCACTTTGAATATGAATGTAAAAAATAGTTTTAGAGTTAACCTAGCTAGCTGCCTGCCTTGACTAACTCATGATGTGCGATTCTTTTCTACAATTTTCTTAAAATATCAAACCTAAATAGCTGTTCATCCAATCGATCAAATTAAAAATAGCTAGCACTTATAATATGTGTAAAGTTAATGTATAATCTATGTATATCAATTAGAAAAGTAAACTGTAAATTCAATTAACTATTTGTATTTTTTAATATAATCATATAATATTTAAAATTTCCTAGCTCGGCGCTACTTATCAAATAATTTCTGCATTAACAATTTGAACCCAAGACTTTTGAAGAAGGGTATGTACGTAGAAGAATCTCGTACATTCAAAAAGACGTCAAATGTAAACAGTATTTCGTATTTGCAAATTTCAAGTTGATCTGCTTCATTTGGTCATGTTAAAGAATGACAAAAGTCCCACATCGGTGGTTAATGAGATGGGTGAACTCCTTATAAGGCTTGGGCAATCCTCCTCCCTTTGAGCTAGCTTTTGGGGTGTGGGTTAGGCCTAATACCTAAGTTAACATGGTATCAGAGCAAGACCCGTCTCACCCGATGTTGGGCTCCCCAAAAATCAAAATTGCCCACGCACCAGATGCTAAGCACTGGACGTGAGGTGGGGTGTTAAAGAATGACAAAAGTCCCACATCGATGGTTAATGAGATGGGTGAACTCATTATAAGGCTTGGACAATCCTCCTCCATTCATTATAAGGCTTGGACAATCCTCCTCCATTGGTTAATGAGATGGGTGAACTCATTATAAGGCTTGGACAATCCTCCTCCATTTAACAGGTCAAACATTAGAATTGTCAAAGGACCATATCCAACCTGATTTTTATAAAAAAAAAATGGGTGGGGGTGGCAATCGTGCCTTGTGCATCTATTACGTATCTCTATATATAGTGAGGATGTTGCCTTCATATATGCTACAAAGCGTATATAGAACATCCCATTACATACAATTGTATTGTTCTTTTTAATTACTGCTATCATATATATAAACTAGGAAACATGACTGTGCTTATGCTCAAGAATCTCTTGTTTTCCCCTCTTCGTGGTTTCATCCACAAAGATTTTCATCAGATCCTTGACAGAATGAATCTCCGCGACAAACTTTCATTTCTGGTAATCATTTTACTTAGTCTATATCTTTCTGATGCCCTAATTTTTTGATTACCATATATCACTTTAACGCTTCATATATGTGTTGTTTTAAAAACGTGTTTATAACTTCTCATACAAAGATATGTCTGATGAAAGAAAGAATATTCTAGATAAAATCGTATTATTTATTAAACGTGACTATATATCAACATGCATATGCAGATAGTTCATATCATTGATAAACATAACTTATGGCACCGGGTACCGGTGTTTTTGGGGCTAGTTTATCTTGCACTTCGTCGGCATCTTAATCAGGAATACAATTTGATCAACGTCGGTAGAACACCTACCGGCGTCCGATCAAATCCCGGGGACTTCCCTTATAGAACTGCTGATGGAAAATATAATGATCCTTTCAATGAAGGAGCAGGAAGTGAATTTTCTTTCTTTGGGAGGAATATGATGCCTGTTGATCAACATGACAAGGTACTATAACAATACTTCTTGCCCTTTCGTTTAATGTGAATATTATGTGATGATAAATTAATTATAATCAAAGTTAATATGTACATAAAGTTGTATATTCTGATGGTCATGTTAATACTTATATATAATTTCTACACTAGCTATCGCCTATCGTTATATTTTAATGTATATGTTCAGAGTAGTAGGTAACATTTCTTATTATGATTAATCTTACTTTTTATGAACCGTCACTTTTATATATATGAAAACGAAGTTGCTCCTTTCCTTGATAATGATTGTTTTTGGTACTATATTATACCTTAATATGTATCAATACAATGATTTAATATATGTAGTTCACCGGTTTGGGTATAATTGGCAGATGTGCACTAGCTATTTAAAAAGAATGACCTAGTTTGATTTAACGGAGTTTAAGAAAAGAAAATAGACTTTTTAATCTTATGGTTTTAAATTAAAGTTATGTCAAATGTATCAAAATGTCTTTAATCTTGTGGCCTTAAACATATCACGTAGAAAGTTGAAGTTAAAGTGTTGTGAAAAAAAGAAATGGGTCATTCTTTTTTAAACAAACTATAAAAAAAACTAGGTCATTCTTTTTTAAATAGAGGAAGTATTAATATATTCATGCACTCCAACTATGAAATATTGACTAATTTTGCCATTCCTAGTTAAAGTCATAGCAATAAACCAAAGTGGTATAAATATTCCTACAAGATATTTATATCTAGCTAGTTATATTGTTATTCATTAACTATTTAGTTTGTTTATTACTATATCTTTATTTGGTTCAAGTGGTATCATGAAATTTTATGTCCAAGAAAATCATTTTCTTGTACCGTTATATGGTTGTATCCAAAATATTTGCATAATAACACCATGTAATATTGGTTTGTAGTTTAAAATTTTGTAAAATGCACGCAGTTAAAGAATCCAGATCCAATGGTAGTGGCAACAAAGCTGCTAGCACGCAGAAACTTCATAGACACTGGAAAACAATTTAACATGATAGCTGCCTCTTGGATACAATTTATGATTCATGATTGGATCGATCATTTGGAAGATACTCAACAGGTATAATTACCGATCGAACCAATTTAATTAATAATGACAAAGTTTTCTTAATTGGAAAAATAATGTATTTTAATTGTTTGTTATGAGTACAGATTGAGGAGCTTAGGGCACCTGAAGAAGTTGCAAGTCAATGTCCTCTCAAGTCCTTTAAGTTTTACAAATCAAAAGAAACTCCTACCGGCTTTTACGAAATTAAAACCGGTTACTTGAATAGGCGTACTCCTTGGTGGTAAGAATATATTTTTGTTGCTCACATATATGTATTTAGCCGTTTAAGTAATATTTGCGTGTACATGAAGGGATGGAAGTGCTATTTATGGGAGCGACGTAGAGATCTTGAAGAAAGTAAGGACATTTAAAGACGGAAAATTGAAACTATCAGAAAATGGACTCCTCGAACAAGACGAAAATGGAAAAATCATCTCTGGTGATGTTCGCAACACTTGGGCTGGACTTTTAACACTGCAGGCGCTATTTGTACAAGAGCATAATCTTGTTTGTGATGCCTTGAAGGTACGTACGATCTAGTACTCAAAGACGGATCCAAGATTTCATCATACTTTTATTATAATTAATTTTCAATAATATTGTTGCAGAAAGAATATCCAGAATTGGAGGATGAAGACTTGTATCGTCATGCAAGACTGGTGACTTCTGCTGTTATAGCAAAAGTTCACACCATAGATTGGACTGTGGAGCTTCTCAAAACTGACACCTTATTAGCAGCAATGCGGGCCAATTGGTTAATATTCTCATACAAATTAGTAGTTATTTCTAAGTACTTTGTCATTCCTACTTAATTAATGACTATATATTTGGACAGGTATGGATTGTTAGGGAAGAAATTTAAAGATACATTTGGGCACGTTGGAGGTGCCATTTTGGGTGGTTTAGTTGGAATGAAAAAACCCGAAAATCATGGAGTGCCTTATTCCTTAACTGAAGAATTTGTGAGTGTCTATCGAATGCATCAACTCTTACCTGATAAACTTCAGTTAAGAAATATAGATACAACTTCTGGACCAAATAAATCTCTCCCTTTAACTAACGAGTAAGTCATATATATATATATATCATTGTGATTTGTGTGTCGTGTTATTATTTTACCTAATAATATAATTGCCATGAAATTACAGAATCCCAATGGGAGATTTAATCGGAGGCAAAGGAGAGGAGAATTTATCAAGAATCGGGTTTACTAAGCAAATGGTTTCAATGGGGCATCAAGCATGTGGAGCTCTTGAGCTTTGGAATTATCCAATATGGATGAGGGATCTTATTGCTCAAGATGTTGATGGAACTGACAGACCAGCTCATGTTGACCTTCCAGCTCTCGAAAGTAAGTTTATTTTATACTAGAAATTGAATAATTTCAAATATGATTTCTAAATCCTGAATTATCGTATCAATTATAGTTTATAGAGACAGAGAAAGGAGTGTTGCTAGGTACAATGAATTTCGTAGGAGAATGCTTCAAATTCCCATCTCCAAATGGGAAGACTTGACGGATGATGAGGAAGTTATTAAAACACTTGATGAAGTATATGGTGATGATGTTGAACAATTGGATCTGTTAGTTGGAATGTCCGCTGAGAAAAAAATTAAAGGATTTGCCATATCTGAGACTGCCTTTTTCATATTCCTTCTCATGGCATCAAGGTACGTACGTACGTAATTGGTACTTGTCAATTTACAGGTAAAGTATATATGTAGAACTAATCTGAATAATTGCAGGAGGTTAGAGGCAGATAGATTTTTCACAAGCAATTACAACGAGGAGACATACACAAAGAAAGGATTGGAATGGGTCAATACTACTGAAGGTTTAAAACATGTGTTAGATCGTCACTATCCTGAAATGACTGAAAAATGGATGAATTCCAGTAGCGCATTCTCTGTTTGGGACTCTTCTCCACAACCTCACAATCCTATTCCACTCTACTTTCGCGTCCCTAAACATTAATTTATTTACTTATCCAAAATGAAGTATTGTGCATTTGTGCTGTATTTAAGTATCTTTATCTTCTAATGTTTCTTAATAAGATAATTGTAATTTTTATGTTATATATAATGGAGTATAATGCTCATATGTTGCCTTGTAAAACTGGTCTTCTTATTTAACGTCACAAAACTTTTGTCAAAATTTAACTAAATCTAACGGAAACTTATTAAGATGATTGGAGAGATTAGAAAATTTTAATTTTAATTATGAATCGGAAATTTTATTAACATCAAAGAATGATTTTGAAGTTAATATTTAAAAATTTGAGGCACATTTTAAATTTTTAAATCATTTGATCCGAGCGACAATACATTATGACACATTACTCTCCCAGGTCCCACCTCATTTTTAGTTATATTACAGAGGCGTATGTATATTATATATGTATATCTGAAAAATTAACAGAAATTAAATATAATTAATAATGCTCCCATAAAATATACGAAATGGTGCTTTGTATTAGTGGTACAAGCTAATAGATCCACCCAAATGATCAGGGATCAATCCCAAAAATTGTGTGTTCTACTATTAATTTTATGTGCAAGTTTGCATTAAGATTCAATATAATGCTCTATCTTTCACTCGTTTAATTTCATCTGCTGAGCCAATATTTTACGAAATTGTTCAGTTCGTAATAAGTATGACTTTTCTAATTTAAATAAATCAACAAATTGGTATAGCTGATCAAATCCATAATTTGCCTTTGTATAAATGATGACAAAGGAGATTTACTCACTTTTCAATTTGCGTGCAAAAATAGTTTGCAGCCGGTGGCTTGACTCGTTTGATAATATTCAAAATTGAGTGGTCCAATCGAAAACGTACTTCATATATTTAGCACCAAGCACTCTTTTGACCTCAATTTTTTATTTTTATTTTTAAAATGAGGGAATTTTATTCATCCTTATAACACGCTTGTCAATCAACCAATCAAACAGAAACTTAAATTGTCGATAGAACAAGAGAAAGTGAATTTTGATTACACTATACATCATAATAAGTTCACAACACAACAAATGTTTTTAATTTCTTCTTGTCGGATTTGATGTTGTACTCATACTAGATGGTATCGTGCTAATAGATAGGTTAATGTACTCCATCCAACACTTTTTAAAATAGGTTAACATGAGTTGAGTCAAGATGCACTAAACACTGAATAATAATTTAACCCATTTAAAGTTAATTTAAATCAGCTATTTTCCGGCCGCCGCTAGTGCTAATATTATGATTTACATATAGAATTACTAATACATAGTGTATTTGAGTAATTTCAACAAGGAGACATACACGAAGAAATTAACAACTTAAAGGAGTAAATAAGATAACTAAGAAATGGATGAACTCCAACAGCACCCGGAAAACCCTTCATCAATATATATACTTATCAAAATATAAAAGGCCAAAAAATATGTGTTTGACTGTTAATATTTGCCTGCAATTTAAATTTGTATTAAGATTCAGTTCTCTATTTTCACTTGTTTTATTTTATTCGTAATATGACTTTTCTGATTTAAAGATAATGTTGCTTATCCTATCATGACAGTCACACATACAGAACCAATCATCCAAACCTTATTATTTTTATTTAAAAAAAAAAAATATTCTTCACAAAAAAATAGTTAGGAGATTATATCATCCAAACCTTAAATTGCAGATCTAGAGCAACGCAAAGTGAATTTCGATTACACTATACATCATAAGACATAAGATCACAATTCACAACACGTCAAATATAATTATTTTTGTCTTGTGGTATTTGATGTTGTCATTCATATATTTTTAAGCTCTTTCTTTTTAATCCACCCGATATTTTTTTCAAAGAAAATTGTGGTCCTATTTTCAACATGGCATGTACGGTATTATTTTCACGTGGAACTCTTCTTCTTTCTTTCTTCGCCTAACTATATTAGAATTGTCAAAGCTATAAAACGTTCTACGTTTTTTTAAATTTATTAATTTTAAAAAACGTTCTAATACATTATTTACGAGTATTATTTTTGTAGGATACTCGTGCCTTTATGCTTCTATACTTATCTCTATTTATAGAAGGGATATGTGTCCTCCAAAATTAAGCATTTAGAGCCCCATATATATTACAAGTGATATTTCTAGCTTGTAGGAAATTAAATTAACAATATGTCTTTCTTGCTATTTCCTCTTCGTTGTTTCATTCACAAAGATTTTCATGATATCGTTGACAGAATGAGTCTTCTCAATAAATTCCTGTTTTTGGTAATATATTCTTTACTAATTAAATTATTTTTTCTTTGTTTTCCACCCAAACTAAGTTTTAAACGATATTGAATTGAAAAATATTTTTGAGATACCGCTACTTGATTAAGAAGTCGGGATTCTTTTAGAAATGATCTTTCTACCTTTGCAAGGTGGAGATAAGATATTTGCGTACACATCATTTTTTTCATACCCTAGTTATGAGATTACAGGGGTTTTGATGTCTGTTATTAATTGTTCAATTTGTTGGTTGTGCTCCTCGATCGATCTGTAAATAAATTTATTTGCTATATAGTCAAGTTATCTTACCTCTTGGAATTATGTTACAGTACAATCAAAATTGTTTTTAATTAATCCTTTGTTGTACGTACGTACATTTTGTAATTAATGTTGTGAGTTGTGACATGCATGCGCGCAGATGGTTCACTTGGTTGATAAATTGAACCTGTGGCATCGGCTACCGGTGTTCTTGGGGCTACTTTATCTCGCAGCACGGCGACAACTTCATCAGGAATATAATTTGATCAACGTCGGTAGAAAACCTACCGACGTTACATCAAATCAGGCCGTTGGAAAATATAACGACCCCTTTAATGAAGGAGGTGGCAGTGAATTTCCTTTCTTTGGTAGGAATATGATGCCTGTTGATCAACATGAAAAGGTATAAATTACTTATAAACATTTTCTAATTTATCTACTCATTTGATAAATACTTATAAGCCAAAAATTTAATCAAAAGTTATATATTAGTCATCCCCCAATTTATAAGGGCCTGTTGATATAATTAGTTGGGTTTAAATAATGTGTGTGATATTAACAATCTCAAAAATTGAACTCATTAGATATAAAATTTTGAATCCACCTAGCAACTTATAAGCGATTGTGGATTTACCAAGATTTTACCTATCTAAGCCTTTAGAGCCTGTTTGACATTGTTGTTAGAAGGCCAAAAATATTTTTTTGTTAAAAAAAAACTAGCGTTGGTAAATCCTTAAAAGTGTTTTTAGAAGCAAAAACAATTTTTTTTGTTGTTATAAACTAAAAATCTCTCTTCTTAACAGAATCAGAAGCAGAAACAGAAAATTATTTTTTTGAAGACTAAAATAACCCTTCCATAATATACATATTTACATAAATATCCTTATTAATTAATTAGCATATCTCATAACTCATAAGTTTGATTATGTTTCATTTAAAAAATTTATTTTTATTTTCCTTACCAGGATACTATTAAATTTATAAGTTTTATAAAAGTAATTAAGGGTACATACTTTAACCATTCTAAGAAAGAACAATTTATGGCACTTTTATTTTCTAAGAAAGAACTATTTTAATTAGTGGCAAGATTTTGAATTGTCAAAGGTTTAGGCAAAAACACAAAGCTCTTCTGGTGCAAAAGTGACCTCACATTGCATGTATGGTCCCAATTCACAAAACTTCATTTCAGATTTGGATTTTCTGAGGGACCATACGTCAAAGCGCAGATATATTTGAATTCAATATTTTTAAAATAAAATAAAAAATTATGTTTAAAAATTTATAAAAATTGCAAGAAATTAAATTATAAATATGTACGGATGATAACTTTAAAGATATAATCTATATAATACTGAAAATTTTAAAAATTAAATTAATAATAATACTTAAATTTGCCTTTGTGTGAATGCCTTGCATGACTAAAACAGTACTTACAATGCACCATCTCATGATCTTATAATTAATTTATACAATATTTATGTATAAAACTTAAACTCAACTTTGAATATACTCTACGTATATATAGCAGTGAATAACGATAGATAGCAAGGAAAACGATGCTACCACAAAGAACGTACTCCTATTTCCTTTGCCGTGCAACCACGGGTGTACCTAGTTTGATTTGAGTCCCTTTTTCTTTAAAAGCAAATGAAATCAATTAAGCTGATTTTTGAAATGATGAAATCAAATCAAATTAATTAAATTGATTTTCATAACTTTGATTTTTGTTGGTATTTTTGGTTATTTAATTTTGAGAAAAGGGTCAAAAATATCTCTCAATTTTGTTTTATTGGTTGACTATTCCCTTGCCGTTAAAATGAAGTTATTCTTACCCATGCCGGTATTAATTTCATCATTTGTGCCCTTAATTGGATTGAAAGCCCCAAATCAACTAAAATTACCCAATTTTAACTCGATCCAACCCACTTAATCATATAACCCATTTCTTTTGCCTTGACAACATATGGTCAAGCGCATATTATGTTGACTAGTCCAACATAACATTACCAAACCATTTTCAAGGAAATTATAAACATTACAATAATTTTTGTTTGTTTGAGCAAAAATTAAAGATCTACTTGTGAGTTGTGATATACTAGGAGATATATATTTGAATTAAACATTAATGATGAATAGTTGATCAAAGGACTCAACGACAAGTTATTTTGAGCATGATTTAGATTTTGGAAATTATATATCAAAATAAAAAATTTGAGAAATTTATATATTTCTTAAATTACAGTTAAAGAATCCAGATCCTATGGTTGTTGCAACAAAGCTGCTAGCACGCAGAAACTTCATAGACACAGGAAAACAATTTAACATGATAGCTGCCTCTTGGATACAATTTATGATTCATGATTGGATCGATCATTTGGAAGATACTCAACAGGTATAATTCCCGATCGAGCCAATTTAATAAATAATGACAGAGTTTTTTTAATTGGAAATATAATGTATTTTAATTGTTTGTTACCATAAGATTGAGGAGCTTAGGGCACCTGAAGAAGTTGCAAGTCAATGTCCTCTCAAATCCTTTAAGTTTTACACATCGAAAAAAACTCCTACCGGCTTTTACGAAATTAAAACCGGTTACTTGAATAGGCGTACCCCTTGGTGGTAAGAATATAGTATAGTACTACATTTTTGTTGCTCACATATAAGTATTTAACCGTTAAGTAATTTTTGCGTGTACATGAAGGGATGGAAGTGCTATTTATGGGAGCGACGCAGAGATCTTGAAGAAAGTAAGGACATTTAAAGACGGAAAATTGAAACTATCAGAAAATGGACTCCTCGAACAAGATGAAAATGGAAAAATTATCTCTGGTGATGTTCGCAACCCTTGGGCTGGACTTTTAACACTGCAGGCGCTATTTGTACAAGAGCATAATCTTGTTTGTGATGCCTTGAAGGTACGTACGAGTACTCAAAGAAGGATCAAAGATTTCATGTTGAGAATATATTAACTTCTAATAAAAGTGTTTTTTTTTTAACAACTTAAGTTTTTAGATGATATGGTCACACACTTCAACATTTCATACTTATTTTTATTGATTTTCAATATTGTTGCAGAAAGAATATCCAGAATTGGAGGATGAAGAGTTGTATCGTCATGCAAGGCTGGTGACTTCTGCTGTTATTGCAAAAGTTCACACCATAGATTGGACTGTGGAGCTTCTCAAAACTGACACCTTATTAGCAGCAATGCGGGCCAATTGGTTAATATTCTCATACAAATTAGTAGTTATTTCTAAGTACTTTGTCATTCGTACTTAATTAATGACTATTTGGACAGGTATGGATTGTTAGGGAAGAAATTTAAAGATACATTTGGGCACGTTGGAGGTTCCATTTTAGGTGGTTTTGTGGGAATGAAGAAACCTGAGGATCATGGAGTGCCTTATTCCTTAACTGAGGAATTTACGAGTGTTTATCGGATGCATCAACTCCTACCTGATACTCTTCAGCTAAGGAATATCGATGCCACGCCTGGACTAAACAAATCTCTTCCTTTGACTAATGAGTAAGGCAGCATTATATACTAGTTTCAAATTATTGTAAGTAGCTAACTAATGTAATAATTGCCTATTGAAACTGTAGGATCCTGATGGAAGATCTAATTGGGGGTAAAGGAAATGAGAATCTATCAAGAATTGGGTTTACTAAGCAAATGGTTTCAATGGGCCATCAAGCTAGTGGAGCTCTTGAACTTTGGAATTATCCGATATGGATGAGGGATCTTATTGCTCAAGATGTCGATGGAACTGACAGGCCACATCATATTGACCTTGCAGCTCTTGAAAGTAAGTTTAATTTATTTCTCATGATTAAAAAAAACTGTATATATATATATAACTGATCTTCTTGTTCGGATGCCGCCAGTTTATAGGGACAGAGAAAGGAGTGTTGCTAGGTACAATGAATTTCGTAGGAGAATGCTTCAAATTCCCATCTCCAAATGGGAAGATTTGACAGATGATGACCAAGTCATTAAAACTCTTAGTGAAGTTTATGGTGATGATGTAGAACAATTGGATCTGTTAGTTGGAATGTCCGCGGAGAAAAAGATTAAGGGATTTGCCATATCTGAGACTGCCTTTTTCATATTTCTAATCATGGCATCAAGGTTCGTACTAAAAGTGAAAAAAATCAATCCATTTATGCATAATATTACTAGTATGATTTTTATAGAATGACTAATATTGAAAGTTGATTTAAAATTTTTACAGAAGGTTAGAGGCAGATAAATTTTTCACCAGCTATTACAACGATGAGACATATACGAAAAAAGGACTTGAATGGGTGAATACAACAGAAAGCTTAAAAGATGTACTAGATCGACATTATCCAGAGATGACTGAAAAATGGATGAACTCCAACAGCGCCTTTTCTGTTTGGGACTCGTCTCCAGAACCTCACAATCCTATTCCACTCTACTTTCGCGTTCCTCAGACATAGGCCCCTCCTCAATATACTTAAAATCAAAATCAAAATGTGTGCCGATTATTTTTTACCTGCAAATGTGTATTAAGATTCCATGTACTATGTTCAGTAGCCGTTTTATGAAACTATTTCAGATTGTAATATGATATTTTTGTCTAATAAAAAAGAGAAACATGTGGTTTTGTTTCATACTTTTCTACATTTTTATTGTTTCAAACACATACTTTAACCAACAAACTTGTATAATTGGCTGAATTGAACAATTAGCATTATACAACAATTTAACATGATTTACAATTATTAATTCATTTAGGCTGAAGGCCACTTCCATTTTGAATTGAATAAAATGAGAATGTCTAAAATCAATGGAAATTGGGGAATTTTCTTCTAAGAATTTCCTGTAAAAATTCATTCCACGTATCAATCGGCCCTGGCAAACACCAATGGATACAATCACTATAGCCCTTCATCCATTTATTACCCCAATAGGCTCCTGGATGTCCATCTGGTCTCATTAACATGGCTCTTGTCACGTCCACAATTTCAAACATGTTGCCATTTTTTTCTCCATCTTTTCTTGCTCTTTCAATTTCTTCTATTTGAATGCTCCTAAATTCCCAATCTTGATCACCAATTTTAACTTCATCTCTAGTAAACGGTCTTGTTCTGTTGCAAAATCCTCCTTCATTCCATGCTCCTTGCTCGAATTGACCAGCGGAGAATGTCCTCAAAATCACAACAATACCTATTCAAAAACCGTGCAGACTTTTTAGGAATGAGTTCAACTGAACTGATAATTTTAAAAATTGAACCCATCAAGATTAAAAACGAGTCTATACCTGAGCATTCCACGCATTTGTTTATGTAGTTGAATGCAGCTTGAAATGCTCTTCGAATGGCGTAACCAGGGCCAAGATCTTGAACCCCTGCTTCCCCACAATAAACACATCCAATAAGGTTTCCATTTTCGTAAAGATAATTAGGTCGAAGGAACCAATGTCCATCTGAGAAAATAACATAATCTATGTTGGTTAAATGTTGAATCCAATTCCCATTTAATTTGTCCAAATGCAAGTCAAATCCGCCCGTGAACGAACCATTGATAAATCTCTCAGTGGCAAAGACAAGAAATTCTGTGCGGAGGACCATGAGAGTGAAGTTATGATGAGGAAACAACAATGTTCTGAATTTGTCTTCAACATCCTTGTACATGTCTGTTGGACTTTCTTCCTGCAAGTTTTTGTACCAAATTAAATCTTACTTTTGTTGCATAATTCTTTTTTTGTCAAAATCTCAGTTGTTGCATAAAAGATGATGATAGCTTAGTGGTTCTTTGCGGCAATATTGCACATGATATTTGTGTAATAATAATCAAAAAAGGCATAATTCGGAATATAAAATCTTTGTTGCATGTGAAGGGAGCAGTCGAAGAATGAGTCACGTAAATTTGACATATTGCTCAAAGTCATTTCTTTGACACTTGCAATTTTAGATAGAAAGAATAAAATGTAAAGATGTTACACCTAGCCTAAGCCCAACCAAATTCCAAAAATTAGCTCGCCAAGAGAATACCAAAAGTGACAAAATAATTAAATTTATTTTTGTTTTTCGAGAGTCGAACAGTTTAAGTTTGATCAGAAATTTGTGCGTAGAATCTTTAAATTTTTTTGAAATGAAATTTATATATCTGTAAATTATGTAAAAAATATTATAAGTCACAATAATTGACAATTCAAAATAATTGAAAGTATATTACATAATATAATAAACAAGTAAAAATAAAAAATTACATAATAGAGTAGTATTTTTTATGAGCAGTTGTGGAAGAAAGTTAAGACGGGACGTACAATAATAACGTCCGAATAAACGGAACATGGGGAAACAATTGTCCTCCAAGTGTCAAAGTCAAACTGACAACAAAAACCTACTCGATCACATCTTTTCATAATTTACCTTATTTTAAGACCTTAGAAAAAAAGAGCAAAGATCACGCATCTCTATGCAATTTTAATCGTTTCCATAATTATTGGTGCACCAAATTACGCATTCCTAGAGAGATACACAAACAACTATGTTCATTCTTTGTACTCTATTTATAAAAAAAAGGCAGCCTGAATTTGGAGGTGTAGTTTCAAATTATATGATGTAACTATGTGTAGTTGAATATGATTATAAATTGAGCTGTAAATAGCTAGGAAGAGAAGTAGCTAGAATGACTAACCGAAGATAAAATACAGAGTAGGGACTCCATATGGTTCCTTGCGAGGGAATCGCCTATAAACGCCATCGTCTTTCCTTTAACAAATTTTAAAAACTTTTTAGCATTGAAACGGGGAAGCGTACATTCTTCTGGTTTCCATCTCCACTGCATAAATTCTTCATCTGCCTTTCCGTTCAACAAACAGTTTTTCGAATGAGGAATTGTTGGACAGCTAAAGTTTGTATAATACAGAGAATTACCCTTCTCCTCTAAAACCCAACTACCATTCAACAAGTCACAATCGGATGATGTACTGTTGTTGTAATCTGCCAAAATATGAGCAAAGACTAATGAAAATAGTTACAATAAGTGATTAAAGAAAGGAGGAGTTTTGTCAACTTAATTACCTGCAGGTTGTAAGGAGTTGGTAATAGTAGGAGGAGCTGAATCTTCTTTGGTTGTGAATTTGAGGATTGGGTTGAAGGATAAATGAAGCATGTAGCAGCTGAAAATCATGATTAGAAAGAGTGAATAGAGCAATAAAAAACCGGGGCTTCCCAAGTTAAGAAACTTATCCCCTTTGAAGAGATTATAATTTTGAACATTCTTTCGTGTCAATGCAAAATTACACAAATTCATCTTCATTTGATATACATTAACAACAAGGAGAGAAGTAGATTTAAAAGATAAAATATGACTCAATTAGGATGGAAGTTGTAAGAAAGTATATTATGAAGGAGGACAGAGGAAAACTGAGAGAAATGTGGTGCGTGCCCTACTTTTAGAGAAGAATGGGTTCATTTTTCTTGAGTAGGTAGTGGGGTTAGGTACACTCCTCACTGAACCCATCTGCACGACAGGTCATAATCCATCTTCTACACACATGACCACTTCAGACCCAACATATATATGCTACATAATAATCCTAGCTGATAGACAAATTTAGCAATTTGTTATTTAATGTTCATCCAGAGGCGGATCTAGGATTTGAAGGTTGTGGGTGTCACATTGTTTAAGTAAGATAAGAGAATCGATTGCTTTAATTTTGAGTTACAATTCGGGTTATTATTATTTTTATAAATAAATCGATCAAATATGCATGTTAGTAATGTTTTTTTTCAAATATTCCAAGATTAGAGATAACTAAACAATTCAATTTTTATTTACTTTTTGGAATTAGATTCTTATTCGCTGAAACTTTGAAAAAACTTTAATTCCCACCTCTGTAATTCCTTTTTCCATACCCTCAATTTTAATTTATTTTAAAAAAAAAACACCAACAACTTTACATTACTCAACAATTTCATGTTTTGATTTGATATGCAATAATAACAAGAACTATTTAATAATATTAAACACAATAAACAAGAGAAAGGGGCTTGATATAGCCCTCAACTTTGTTATTTAGAGTTAATGTATTCCTTGTTATAAAAATGACATATATATACCCTTTATGTTACAAAAATGATTCATATACCCTATTATAACAAAAGTGAAAAAATTAGGAGTAATTTTAAATCATTTTATTTAATTTTTAGTTTTACAAAACAGCTGTGTTATTTGGGCCCATTATAAATACTAAAATTTACATAAATACATAATTTATTTTGTCATATTCTCTAAAATATCCTACCATTTGAATTTTTTTACAAAACTCCCTACCCTTTCCTATTCTCGGATACATCACTTTACGTGATGTATCGAAATGGTGAGTGATGTATCCGAAATAGAGACGTGATTTATCGGGAAATTTTGGGACCTATCTGGATTCTACCAATTTTTTATTTTTTTTGTAATTTAAAAATGAATAAGGATTTGATGTAATTAACTTTTAACCGTGTGAGATTTATGTAAAATTCCCTAAATACTAGTGTTGGATAACATTTTTGCGTGTGGAGTAGCCTATGGGCCGCTTGGAAATATTCAGCCCAATTGAGGTTTCAGCTAAACAGCCCAAATATGCAGTTTCGGATAAAAATTAGCTGACATATTACACGACTTCCCAAAATGAAACTTGAGAGATCAGCATCAGCTATTGACAAAGACAAAACTCCATTTCTTCACCTTCCAACCAACTACTCCCTTCACTCTCCTCTTCCGCTCGGTAAGAATCTTCCTTCCTTCCTTCCTTTCACTTTTCTCAAATTCTAATTCGATATATCTGTGCCCGAAATTCGGGTCTATTTTTGAATAAAAAGAAAATGCCCTAAATCATATAGTAATAATACGTAGACTGTACATTGTTCTGTGAGTCTTGAAATCGTGAGGTAATTGGCTCTTGTAGTTGTTGTTCCGGTTCTTCTTTTGTTAAAACTTGTGATTGTGTTGATACAGTGCTGGAGTTACTTGTAAAGTCAAGTCGAAACGTTGGAGTTGGAAACATAAAATGGGGGACGAGAAGGATGCGTTTTATGTCGTGCGCAAAGGGGATGTGATCGGGGTTTATAAGAACTTGAGCGATTTGCAAGCTTTACTACGAACATCTGTATGTTTTCCTTTACGGTTAAATACTTATCTATCTATTGTACTGTTAATTTTTTTTATTTTTTTGGGTCTTTTATAGCTCTAGTATAAGAAGAGTTAAATTATTCCAGCTTTTGAACAATGATGAAGAAATAGAGCAAAATGGATACATTATAGTCAACCCAATTAGTTTAGGGTTGAGGCTTAGTTGATTGATTGATTAATTAGAGCAAAAGTAATAATACTATCAGATGTTTCTTTTTTGAATGTATTATTTTAATTCTAATCTTTCAGATTGGCGAACCAGCCATAAGTGTTTTTAAAGGGTATCGCCTGACTAAGGAATCTGAAGAGTATCTGGCTTCTCATGGACTCAAGAATGCAATGTATTCTATGGATTTCAGTGATGTTCGAGACGATCTCTTTGGGACTCTCATCCCATGCCCATTTCGGGTTAGAAAGTTAATCATTCTACTGTTGTTGAACTGGCATTAGACGCAGTTGTCTTATCTATTTGGTAGTACTGTCAATTTGATGATAGTTGGGTCAAATTTTGGCTATTTTCCGGCTTTGAAAGATATATATTAATCCTTTTGTTATCATGATATAGACTATAGTATTGCGCCACTAGCTTGACTGACTGTGTGAATTTTCTCGGTCAGGCTG
>JAJOOO010009587.1:0-10811 GCA_029582685.1 Solanum piurae | reverse complement strand
GTGTTATTTAATTTAATTGAATGTTTAAGAAAGAAAATCAAAGAACTTTCGTCAATTTATTTTCATGCAAAAATACAGAGAAATATCAAAAAATAATATTATTGTTTGAAATTTTTTATGTTCGTTCGCGAATGTTTAATTTTTTTCCGAAAATTAACAAGCACACGTCTAAAAAAATTTTAAATAAGAAATTGCAATTGAAGAACATAAATAAAAATAAATCATAAAAATTAGTATAAGTGTTTAAATGGTACATAAAAAATGGAGGTTAAGGGTTAAAATGGAACAAGGCTAAGTTGGAGTGTCAAAATGAAAAATGAGGGCAAGTTTGAGGGGTTGTGTATGTGTTTGGCCTTTTAACAACCAAAAAGAGAAAAAGATCTTTAGTCACCATGACTTATTTTGTTTATCATCGTAATGTTCGGATCAATTTTCACATACATTGCTGTTTGTCAACTTCCACTAGCAACAAATACGAAATAATTATGTTCACAAGACTATGACAAAAAGAAAAAATCACCTAATATTTTCTTTTTACCTCTGCTAAAATTTGAACATAAGATTATGTTCTAACTTCTATTCTTTCAGTTTTAGTTTATATACGAATATTTCATATTTATTAGTTTGTCTCAAAAAAAATTTAAAAAAAAAACTTATTTATATATTTAAAATAATATAACTTTTCTCATTTTACACTTAATATATATGTGTTTGATGAAGTTTCACATGAAAAACAAGTTATTTTCTGATGTTTAATAAACAAATAGAAAATATTATTTATTGTTTGATAGTCAAAGTGGAAAATAATTTCGTTACTTTCAAACAAGAAGCTATTTCCAACACCCCCTAAATTACCTTACCCCTACTTCACCCTGCATTAGGATAAAAATATTTATATCAAATAAATAAATATATGAAATATGATGATTTGAAAATAGAAAGTAATGGTAGATAACTATTTGTATAGCTTCTAACAAAATTCATCGCTAATATTTTAATTAGTAATAAATTATCACAAAATTCTTGCATTGTGTGTTTGTATATATTGTATCCATCACATAACCATTCACTGTATTATATTACCTAACATTACAACAAAAGAGACGTTTAATGATAGTATAACAAAAATATTTTGCAGCAATTTATAATGAATTAATGTCATTATATTCAAAATTGTTAAATTTTTTAACTTTATTTATATAAAGTAATGGTTATAAATATTTATATTATATTATTATTTCTAAAAATTATTTAATAACAACTATATTATTACAAGAGAATCATTTATTCATTATTGTGTGATCATAATAAGTTAAAAGTTAATTTGATGTAAATATCAGTTATATCAAGCGTGAGTAAGTATTTACGCTAAATCCAAAAGTGATACTAACGTCTTTGAATTGTTGTGAACTTATCATCTATAAGTTAAAAAAAAAACACGCTATTTATTAACAAGCATGTTTGTAATGCAAAAATGACTCGTATATGTTAGGAAAAAATTATATTAAAATATTAAGTTAGTGTGTAAATGCACTTCTAAACTAACGGTGGAAATTTTAAAATGAATATAAGATAATAATTTGAAGGCAGAAAAAGGGAACATTATGAATTAAAAACAAAAAGATGGCCAGATTCAGATTTTAAAATAATATGGACATAGTAATAGGTTAATAGCCGATAGGTAGGAAATTTAAATATTTTAAAAAGTTAGAAAATTTAGATATTTTAAAACATGAATGTTTATTGTCTTAAATAGTAACACTGGTAACTGAAGATGTATATATATATTTCGGGATGGTATGGTTCGAAAATAAGTTATGATGGGATTATTTATATTCAAATTAGTTATTTTAATACATTTTTTATTGACTATTTGATTTGTTATATTAAAAGGAGTTAACTACATAAATATACCACAAAACACAAAATAATTACGATTTCATAGTTCAATCCAAATTAATTAAGCAAATATTCATTCTCTCAAAATAAATTACAGCTCCAACTCTCTTTAAATTTAGGCCCAATTTCGTCCAACCCTTTTAAATTTAGGTTCAATTTAGGCTCCAACCCTCTATATATCCTTGTATTGTATCATTGACTAATGAGTAGAGTGTTAATAAGAAATCTTAATGATACCACAACAATGTATATATATGTAACGACTTGTTCCCGTCATTATAGAAAAGCCAATGGGGAAAAAATTTGGACCAGAAAACTTTTGGGTAGTGACTTGGAAAATTCTAGTCTAGTCCAAATTTGAACAAAATCTAAGTCATGTATGGTCTAGGGAAATTTGGTAATGAATGGGGGATCTAATTGTGAATTTGATCACATGAGTGGATAGCTAAGACGTTAAGAAACTCGCACGATTTTACGAAATTGAATTCGGGCGAGTAGAACTCCCGAAACTGATCTTAGCGTGAAATGGTAGTTTTTGAACATCATGGGTTGAAGGTGTGTTGTGAAATGGGGGTTTAGAATTCAAATTCCAAGATTCTGTCTCCGTGTAAGCCGTTGTGGCGGAATGGGGTCCGTCGTAGCGGCCAAGTCGCGAATTAAGTCGGGATTAAACCCCAAAAACATTAGTATTCTACAACCTTCGTTCTTGAGAGCTAAGAAACGGCCCAAGGCAAGTTCTTGACAGTTTTCCACCTCTTCTAGCGCGGAAAGTAAGGTTTTTACTCCCCTAATCCGTTTTTCGATCCGTAGAACTTAGATTCATGGTGATTACCATTGAGGGAGGGTTTTGACATGAAACTAATGGTGGAAAAAGCCCTAAGTTGGGTATTGGAGTCTTGGGTTGAGCCTAGGGTTGATAATTTCGATTGTAATCCGGGTAATTAGACCTTAATTTATTAATTATTGTGTATATTAATTGTTTGTAGACCTAGATCAAGTGAAAAGAATCTGAAAGGGGAAGATTCAAGTGCCTTAGGGGATTCAAGCTTGGTTTCGAGGTACGTGATGGTTTGATTTCATGTTTGTGTGATGTATGTTGGTAATTGCTTCATTGTAATTCATGTATGTATGTGAATGAAACACTATTGATCAAACCAAATAAATTGTGTATGAATGAACAATGTATGCCATGATTTAACACTTGATTGCATGATTGCGAGTGTATATATTATGAGTGTGAATGTGATTGTGGTTGTGTTGAATGGATCGGGTGTCACGTTCCGACACACTAAGTGGAATCAGATGCCACGTTCCGGCGCATATATTGGATCAGGTTTCACGTTCCGGCACACTAATTGAGATCGGGTGTCACGTTTCGACACACTAACAGTTTAGGTATGGGTTCCATGAGATGACCATTGATTTGTCATATCTACTTGTTATTTAGAATGTGAAATTTTACATTGCTCCTAAAATGATAACCGATGTATATATATATTATGTACATGTCATGTTTACTATGTTGTGACTGCTTATGTATGTTTCGCTTACTGAAAATAGTTGCGTGATCCTACTAGTACACTGTGGTTGTGTACTGATACTGCACTTGCTCTTTCTTTGTTGAGTACAAGGCATCTTTTGTCGGCTACTGACAGACCTCATTTAGGAAATCACTAATCGAGACCGAATTCAAGGGTGAGCAAGTTCTTCCAGGCTGCCATGAGTTCTCATTCTGTTTAGTCCATTTTCTTCGGACTTAGACTAGTACTTTAGATACTCTTTTGTTTAGTTTCGGGGTTGTACCCCTTGTTCTTAGACTTGTCGTTAGTAGAGTTTTGGGACATTGACTTTCAGGTTCTGAGGGTTAGACTTCCGCGTTAGTTTGGTTAGTTAATTATTTTAAAACCTTTGGAGTATATGGGAACTCAATATAATTTCTGCATTTAAATCTGCTTCTGTATCTTTAAATATTTATATTTTTGTTAAGTTGTGTAGTTGGGTTGTAGTAGTGGTTCTCCCATCGGAGGGTTAATGTGGGTGCCAATCACGACGGTATGAGTCGTGATAAAGTTGGTATCAGAGTCCTAGGTTTGTTGATTTCATTGTACCAAAACGAGTCTAGTAGAGTTTTGCAAAATGGTACGGAGACGTCTTTACTTTTCTTCGAGAGGCTATAGGACTTTAGGAAAACTCATTTCGTTCTTTCTTCGTGCTATTACTTGAATCCAATTGGTATCTAGGTGATACAAATTTGTATCTTTCCTCCCTCACTCTATGGTCATAACTAGAGCAACAGAAATGGTAACACCAACACTAGCAAGAGAGGATGTGTCCTTCCAAATAAGCATGTTTCCCCGATTCAATGTGGGCATGTATTGACTAGTAACAAACATGAGGTTTTTATTATGTTCTTAAGGTTGAAACATTAATTCTTCATGGGTACTGAATCTGAAGATTCTTATGATTTTCTTGTTGATTGTCTTGAGTTGCTTCATAAGATGGATAAGGTTGAGTGATTTGGCGTTGAGTTTATGATATATCAGTTCAAGGGAGACACCAAAATGTGGTGGTGGTATCATATTGAGTGTTGACCAGTAAATGCACTACTCATGACTTGGAAAACATTTTATAGCTTTCTCTATGGAGAAGTATATACCCTGAACTTTGAGGGATAGGAGGAGAGATGAGTTCCTAAATATAGAACAACATAATATATTTGTTGAAGCCTTTAAGGCAAAAATTTGTGTTTTATCCAAATACGATACTCCACCTTGCTTCAGTCTAAAAGAGCAAATTCATCATTTTGTAAAGGGATTAAGGTCAGATTTGCAGATTCAAGCTTATAGGTGGTTGCTTTAGCAAAATCTTTTTAGGAAGTGGTTGATTTTTAACAGAGGTAGAAGGGGTGAAGTCAGAAAACTTTGCCAAGTTGACAACATTCAAGAAGTTTTGTAAGGTAAGGCTAGATAATGAATACCATTACTTTGGAAAATGCATTTAGTGTTGTTGTCATAACATGTATGGGTTGCTTAGTAAATGATGAAATTATGTTGCGACAATTGAGGTTAGAATCTTTACTGCGATTTTCTAGATTGAGTGTATATCAAAGAGGGTCATGATATGACTACTACAATAGCAGTGATGCTTACTTGGTTAAGTTATTAAGTGTGTTACAATTGTGGAGAACTTGGGCATATGAGGAGAAAATTAGCGAGGCCGTGGAGGGCGGGGAAATGCTAATGCAGGTAGGGTAGCAGTGCCGCCAGGAAAGGAGGTTACCCGTCAAGATGACAGGGCTCAGTTTTATACCTTTCCGGGCAAGACCAAGGTTGAGGTGTCTGATGCAGTGGTCACATGAGTTATTCTTGTTTGTGACCGAATGGCTACTGTTTAGTTTGTGATGTGCTTGATGCCCCCATCCATGTTTCTACCCCAGTTGGAGAGTCAGTCATAGTCACCCAGGTATATCGTGCTTGTCCTATTATGTTTATGGGTTTCAAACTTAGTTTGATTTGATTATTTTGGATATGACTGACTTCGATATAATCTTACGCATGACTTGATTCGCCTATTATGTTGTGCTTAATTGTAATGTTAAGTTTGTGACTCTAGCGATCCCAAGTAGGTAAAGGTTAAAGTGGGGAGGGGTGTACAAGCCTAAGCTAGCTAAGGTCATATCTTTCATTCGGGCAAGGAAACTGGTGGGGCAGGGTTGTTTGGCGTATTTGGCTCATATTCGGGATATGGATGTTGAGCCTCCCTCTATTGAATCTATTCATGTAGTGTCTGAATTTAGAGAAGTGTTTCCTACCGATTTGATGGGTATGCCTCCAGGTAGAGATATAGATTTCTGCGTTGATTTGGAACCTGGTACTTTCCCTATTTCCATTCATTTGTATCACATGGCTCCGACGGAGTTGAGAGAGCTTAAAGCTCAAATTCAGGAACTTCTTGATAAATGATTCATCCGTCTTAGTGCTTCACCATAAGGTGCTCCTGTCTTGGTTGTTAAGAAAAAAAATAGTAGTATGAGGATGTGCATAGACTATCGCCAATTGAATAGGGTCACCATTCGGAACAAGTATCCACTGCCTCGAATAGATGACCTTTTTTACCAGTTGCAGGGTGTATCAGTTTTTTATAATATTGATCTAAGGTTTGGCTATCATCAATTAAAGATTAGGCTTGAGAATATACCATAAATGGCATGCATGACCCGATATGGGTACTACGAGTTTCTGGTGATGTCGTTTGGGTTGACAAATGCGCATGCAACTTTCAGGAGTTTGATGAATGGTGTGTTCAAACCATTTCTAGATTCATTTGTTACTGTCTTCATTGATGACATTTTGGTTTATTAGAAAAGTAAGGAAGAGCATGTCGATCATCTTCGTATTGTTCTGGGTGTTCTTGGAAAGCAAAAGTTGTATGCTAAATTTTCTAAGTGTGAGTTCTGGTTGACTTCAGTCACCTTTTGGGGCATGTAGTTTCAAGGGAAGGGGTAATGGTAGATCCCCAAAAGATTGAAGCGGATAAGAATTGGAACCGGCCTAACTCTGTGACTGAATTAAGAGTTTTGTGAGGCTCGCTAGCTACTATTGTCGGTTTGTGAAAAACATTGATTCTATTGCCACACATATGATAAGGTTGACCAAAAAATAGGTGCATTCAAAAGCTCGAGACTCTTCTGACCACAACACCTATCCTAGCACTACCGGTTGAAGGTAAAGATTTTATTGTTTATTGTAACGCATCACATTTGAGTTTGGGCATTGTATTGATGCAGGATAAGAGTGTCATAGCTTATGCATCGCGGCAGTTGAAGGTGCATGAGAGTAATTACCCGACGTATAATTTCGAGTTGACAGCGATATTGTTTGCTCTCAAGATCTGACGACATTGCCTTTATGGTGTCAAATGTGAGGTATTTACTGACCACTGTATTCTATAACATGCATTCACTCAAAATGACCTAAATCTGAGACATCGAAGGTGGATAGAGTTACTCAAGGATTATGATATGACCGTTTAGTATCATCTGGGTAAGGCTAACGTGGTGGCAGATGCATTAAGCCGGAAGGCGGTAAGTATGGATAGTCTAGCTTGCTTTGGTGTATCCAAACGACCGTTGGCTAAGGAAATTTAAACTTTGGATTCTAAGTTCATGCAGTTGGACATCTCAGAGAAAGGTAAGGTGTTAGCTAGCATTGAAGTTAAACCCACTGTTGACACCCAATTTTGAATCTCCACGATATATATTAATTTTTGAGCTTCTTTAATTTTGAATAATTTTAAATAATTAATAAAAATTCAAAAAATAAAATAAAAAATATGTGTATATATATATATATACCTTTTCTTCTTAAAAAGATAACGGTAGTCATTTTATTATATTTCAAATAATAAATATGTTTTTAACTAATTAATATATCCTATGAATATTTGAAAATTGTGACAAGAGATTTTACTGTTATATAAATGTTTTGTTAATTGATTCGGTTTAAAGTTTTAGTTAATATTTTGAATTAATTAGTTTGATTGAGTTAATTATTTTAAATCGTTAAAAATTAAGAAGCTCATTAATTAATTTATATTACTTCATTTTATTTAAGATTCGATCAAGCTCATCGATTAAATGCGATATGGCTACCTTTGAAATTTTATTTGGGCTATCATTTGATTACAATTTTCAACCAAATTTATCAAATTCACTCCATCCCTTTAATAAATAAGTTGGGCCACCTTCCAGCAGCTTATTCCCTGGCCCAACTCGTTTTACATGCAGTACCAAGTTCTCAGCCCAATTCAACATTTGCCTTTTAATTTTCAACTTCAACAGCCCATTCCTATACCCATCAGCAGGCTCATACAATACAACAACATACTGTAGCGTCTTCTTCCTCAGCGAGAATTCAGAAAACGCAGCAGCCCAGAAAATCGACCCGACCCCACCTCGTTCTTTTCTTCTTCACGCCAGCAAAGCAGAAACACAGCAAGCACACGTCCTGCCCCTTTCCTCTTTCAGAATGGTTTGAAATTGCAAGAAAAAGGTGTTTATCCTAATTCGTGCAGGAAATTTATGGTGTTTGAATTTCGAATTCCCACTCGAATTCATCCGTTTTCCCCCCTATTTGAATCCTAATTTTCCACTATAAATAATCCCTTCTTATTCATGGTGTGGGGGGATTTTTTGGAGGAAGTTGAATTATTTTTTTGGATCTTTCTA
Organism: Solanum piurae; assembly: GCA_029582685.1. Classification (NCBI taxonomy): domain Eukaryota; kingdom Viridiplantae; phylum Streptophyta; class Magnoliopsida; order Solanales; family Solanaceae; genus Solanum; species Solanum piurae. The sequence goes on along the minus strand of JAJOOO010009587.1, from coordinate 2,686 downwards.
GCTAAAAAAAAAAAATAGAGAGTAACTTAAGCGGAAAAAAAAAAGGAGGAAAAAATCAAAAAGTTGGAAAATTTGTTGGAAGAAAAATTGGAAGAGTTTAGCTAATCTGTAGACTGATACAAAAAGAGTAGCTTAGGTGAAATAGTCGGAGAGAGATACCCTTTGGCAAAAAAAAAAACTCACCAAGAAAAGAGTCCTTAAGCCACAATCTTCATTTAAGAAACACATTCTCGAATATATACTTTTTGTTCTTGTTAGTGGGTTTCTGGGAATTTTCTGGACTCCTTGGAGTTTTCCGAAGTTGGTGGTAAAGTTGCGGTTCTTCTAGCTCGTCACTGTCTCCGTTCCGCTGCCCCGATAAAGGTAATATCCTTTTCCCTCTTTCGCATTTTTGCTTAGATTTTGAATGTTGTGCGATAAACTTGTTCCTATAGAGTTTCTTTGATTTCGTTCTGATCTATTCTATTCTGATTAAAATGCTCATGGATGAAAGCTTGTTTAGTTTGAACATGAGTGTTTAAATTATTTCCGAATATGTCATGCTTATGTTCTTGAACGATTTTTTATTTATTTTTTTCTTCCCTTTATATCTAATGCTAGTATAGATTCAAAATTTTGCTGATTCGCACTTAACGTTGTTGTTTTCCCTGCTTGCTCGAGTTTTTGCCTTTGCTTATTCCTCTTCTCAAATCCTTTGTTTGAATCTTGTCGAACCCATTTTTTCTACCCCTGCCCATTTTAAGTTTATCCTCACTTGTCTATTTTTATTTTTATGATTTGAGTTACGTTTTCTGTTGAAATCAATGTCTTAAATGATCTCTCAACTTAGATATTTATGTCAATAAAATCTCTCCACAAATTTATCATCATAAAAGAAAAATTTGAAATGACAAAATAATTTTACTTTTATAGCATGTAAATATGAATTTCATAAATAAATAAAATTCTAAAACCCTTTAAAACTTTTTAACGGATATAATTTTTATTTTTATTTTAACTGAGTGCGCTACATAAAATGCATAATGTTGCTGCCAATTTGATTAAATTATTATAAATAAAATATATGTATTTTAATGATATAATTTCCCTTTTTTCTATGTTGATAAATTTGAACGTGTTATTCTAATAAAACAACGACACTAATTAATTATTTATCTAATTTACAAGTATAATTTTTATTGAAAAAAATTAAATTAAATTAAAATATATGCGGTACTTCATTTTATTCTATTTTTCATACACCTATCATGATATTTCGCAAAATTAAAGTACATAATAATATTATAATAGCTATCTCAATTAAGTTTGTTCTGTATTGTTTAAGCATGAGTCTCTTTTTCCCTATGATTTTGCTCTTTTAATAATTTTTCAAAGTTGCTTGTCACATGCCTCTCCTTCAAATCACTACTATCTATTAAGCTTTGGGGCCACAATATTGGAATTGTTACCATAGATATGGCAGTAGCCTTAATTTTCAGCAGTTGGGATCTTATACATTAGAAGTTTGTCAGTCTATGATCAAATGCCATGGTGATTTACATGCCTTCTGTCAGTTTTTTTTTTCTTTTATTTATTTATTTATTATTATTATTACTTTAAGGTCGGACAAGTCACTTCTTCCAGGTTTGAAATTGTTAGTTTTTAGCCTCATGGAACTAATGCGAACAACTTAGTTTCTCCACTTCTCAAACCTTTCGTTGTCTGACTGCTTAGCATGATGTGTCTTGACTGCTAGTTGTTTGCTATAATGATAAGTCGTGTTCCTTTTGATACACTTATTATTTAGTGATTGCTTCAGAGATATTTTGCGGGTTACTAATCCCTATTATTATTATTTTTATGTCGCATGTGAAATCTACCCGAGTTCTTCATGAACTCCTATCTCCTTCCCTTGCATCCCGAGAGAGTCATAACGGTTCAAATTCCTCCTCCATCGAGTCAACTACATAAAAATCGATGAACAGGTCTTGAAGTTGGAAGAATGTGAAAGCGGAGGAGAATTGAAAAGATTGGGCCAAAGGCCCACTCCTTATGCAAAAAATTGTATTTTGTTATTATTGGGCCTAAGCCCATTTAGTCATTATGTTTATTATCTTGCTAGAATTTAGGACAGGTGGCGAGAATTGGGCCTTTTGGTCCAAAAATGAAATTAGGCCCAAGTGTTGGTCCAGGCGGACAGAAAAAACCAAACTTGGGCCCAACTCTCTTTCTCTCTTTACTTTACTATGATCATTTTATTTGATAATATCTGTCATTAATCTTAAGGTTGAACAATACAAATCCCCGAAAGACACCCATTTTAATTTAATAATTTAACTAAATCAGTCATCTCTTACTTGATTTAAAAGTAAATAAGTGAATTTACGAAATACTTCATTCAAATAATATTGCAATATTTTTCTATTTCTCCCTTAAAATGGTCCGAACTATAAAATAGTTCAGTTTTGCAATTCAAGCTAAGTTAAAATTATTTTAGCCAAATAGTTAATTACTGGATAACCGCGTGTTAGCGGGCATTTCAGGTGCTTTCCAACCCTTCCTGAAATGCTAATATGAGCCTCGAACCCTTTTAAATATTTCATTAGATTTACTATTTTAGTCTATTGAAAATCAGTTTTCTTGATTTTTCTTAAAAAATTAAGTGGCGACTCTTAAACCAGTCTTAAAATTATTTTTAAATAAAACA
>JAJOOO010009586.1:0-11475 GCA_029582685.1 Solanum piurae | reverse complement strand
CTATGAAATTTGTGTAATTAAATCCCCCCTTTTTTTTTCTTTTTTTTTTTATCAACGGTGTAAAAGTGGGTATTTGAACATTTCTCCCGACCCAGTTAGGCCCAGTTGATGATCCACTTAAGTTGGGCTCTCTTCCATCTGAGAAGAAGTAGGTTCGGCCCAATTTAAGTTGCGACTTAGGCCCGTTATTGGGAGGCTTCCTCCACATTTCGAACTTTCATTTTACCGAGTGTACCCAAAGACATTTTTATAAGGAAAAATTATGAACAAATGGCACAACATGTAATCTCTTTTTATTAATTGACAATTTTTAGCCCCTTTTTATTTTTATGACAAAAAAAAGATTTTTTAAAATTGAAATTGGCATAATTTAGCCCACGTTATTCTATGAGAAGTTATTTATAGTTTAATTAATTATTTTTAAGTTGGTGGCAGCAATTAGCATGTGACAGTTTTATTGGGAAGTAGGTCATTATTTTCATTTTTTCTCCTATTTTCTCATATGCACGTTTTAATTTTATTGGTGAATATTTATTGATATTGTAAACATTTATACCATTACTTCCATTCTTTTAAACAAAAGGTGATGTTACATCTTCTAGCAGTTTTACATGCCTTATGTAAAAATATACTCTTGAAATTATGTCTTTTTTTCTTCACCTTTTTTTGTTGTTCTTAACTATTTTCTTGGTTTTTTAAGATTTAAAGCTTCAGGTTTATATATTTTGGCAAAAATTTAGAAGATAGTAATTGATTGTGGGTATCAATTGTCATGGTTAAGAAAACTTCCAAGTATAGTTGACGTAGCAACTCGTTGCGACATTAGTCTATCCTTTGCAGGACAAGTGTGTTTAGCAATGAATCGTCTAACTTTGAATATTTTTGACTTGTGCAATGCTGAGCATTTTAATTTCCAAGTGCAATCCTCATTTACACACTGAAGGAAGAATCTGAAATGTATACAAAGTTTTAGTGAATGAATACACAAATATATATACATGAATGCAGTGTATACATGAATGTATTCACGTGATAAAAATTCAGTCATGTGATAAAAGATTATTTGATTCACTGTTCAATTTTTTGAGTGAATGAATACACTGATATGTATACATTAATGCATTGTTTACATGACTCTTCAATCACGTGATAAAAACCAAATCTTTTGATAATACATAATTCAGTCAGCTGTTTAAATTTATAAGTGATTGGATACATTTGAAAAGGTATACATTGTAGTAGATAACATAGATTCATATTCTACTTATACTAATTGAATAATACCTTGATGCACTTGATATGTTCACTTTAAATTGAAACTTCTTTCGAATTGCATAATTTTCAATGACAGACGTCAAAATATTCTTATCCTTATATAGTTGACCTTCTGAGGGTACGTTAGCAGCATCACTTTCAATAATATTGCATTGTTGAAAATATGCAATCTCCCGAGCAGCCATGTCATTATATTCAATTACACTCAAATTGTCTACGTTGGTGTTACTATGAGGTATTATTTGGGTATTAACCTCCTCATATTCTTCTCCAATTATTGAAAGTGTATGATGAATATCTATAGCTTTCCAAGTTATGCACAATGGATAGTCTTTGAAGTTTTCTGAACCTTTTTTCAATTCAATGTATACTCGTAATCCCATAGTGTTTCGTATCCACATAGGCATAGAATTTTCATCAATTTTATAATGAAAATCAAACGAATTCAAGGAAGTATCGACATTTAGATAGTTTGAAATCAAGCAAGTGAATCCGTTGAAATCAATGTCTGTAGTAATAACCACCCCATCCATGGAATAATTTATAAAATTATGTGCGCTATTCCATTCTCCGCTATAATGAATCAACACTATCAAAGATGCCATTTATTTGTTGATGTTTGTAGTAGAACCTCGCTGGTTTTTTTTATATTGAATACATGAAGTTGTATGAATTTATGGAGTTTATGAATGCTGAATCGCTTATTATCTATGGGGAGTTTATATTGTTTCCCACGTTCTGTTTTTAATGCTATGTGGAGGGTGGCAGTTAGTTTCACTAGAAAAGAAAAAAAAAACTATTAGTAGTCGTCTGTTAATATGGGCTATTTTGTGCTCCTTATTTTTTGGTCTATTAAATGCTATTTAATTATGGGCTATTTGTTGCTAATTTTCTATAATAGTTGTATATATATGTCATTTACTCAAATATTATGTGGTAAGACAAACATCTTCTATGTATTCAGTAAAGTAAAGTAAAGGCGGAATGACCTGGAGACCCCTGTACTTGACTCCGTTCGTAAATTGGATCCTCTTACTTATTAATTTGTCAACTGAACCCCTAAACTTATCAGAACGTAATATTTTAAACTCTTTTTCATCTCACTAGTGTGTGAAGTACAATTGCTTACACATGGAATTCCATATTAAAATTTTTAAAAATCAATTAAGTCACTTTTGTAATTTATGTAAATTTTAGATAAGCATTTTTTTTTAAAAAAATAATTCCAAATAGGCATGTTCTTCATATTTATTCCAAATTGAACACTAAATTCATATCAAATAGATGAGATTTTTTCTCATTTGACTTGAAAATTCAAATTCAAATTCAAGTTCACCACCACAAATCCAACTAATCCCAATCACAATTTTGAATCAATTTCACAAATTCACAAATTCACAAATTCACAAATTCACAAATTCACAAGACTCATTTGTTATTTTTCAAGTTTTCTCTAACTTATCAATGGAGTTTTAATTTTTCAATAGCCACCATTATCCTTCGTGTTAATCCATACTTAGACCTCTTTCTTGAAGCCTAAAAAAACAAATACTAATAATTTCAATACTCTTAGACTAAAAAGCTAAAATCTAAAAGAGTTTTAGACTAAGTGATTAGGGTGGGCGGCTGATTTGTAGTGAAAAAAGAAGTGTGGGTTGAGAATAAAGGGGATGAAGGAGAGAATGGATGTGGTGGATGAAATTCCAAGAAGAACAAGAGAGAAGGGGGGCTGGGGACGGAGGAGAGAGGGGAGGGGGTGGGGCGGTTGAGGAAGATGGGTTTTTTCTTTTTAAAAAAATTTGATAATCATTATTATTATTTAAATATTTTTAATGTAAAACACCTTATTTACTCGATGTCAAACGCGTGTATTCACGTAAATTTCCAACTCAACATTATCAATACCACATAAGTTCGGTCAATAGTCAAAGGGGTTTAAAATATTGTGTTCTGATGAGTTTTGGGGTTCAATTGGCAAATTGATAAGTAGAAGGATCCAACTTACAAACGGAGCCAAGTACAGGGGCAGGTCATTCCGCCTAAAGTAAAATCAAAACTAATCAAAGATATCGAAAACATCCAAAGAAGCATGTAATGAAGCTCTTTTTCTTTCTCATTGAATTATGCAACGAGGAATCGAAGGAATGAGATCCAATTCATGTAAATAATCAAACTATTTCTTTAGTTAGTTTAGCTATTGTAATTGACTATCACGTCTAATGAGAAACTTTTTTATAATAAAAATGTTTTAAGATGCATATAATATCCCTTTTATTAGTCTTTACTTCTCATTTTTATTTATTGAATAAAAGAATCACAAATATTCATGTCCATATATAATAAAATTTACAAAGGTTTTAAAGACAGAGTATCCGGAGATCTCTTCAAAATTGATCTCCACTTCATTTTTTGATTGATTAAGTTCATAATTACTTTACTACTTATAATTAAACATAAAATATTTTGATTTCCCCCGCCGAAATGAAAAATGAATTAAACATACAAGTGATTGATTGATTGGGAGAATTCGACTAACCATACGAAAAAGAAGAGAGAAATGGGAGGAATATTGTTTATTAAGTGTTTATTTAAACTATTTTGTAATTGTAATTTTTTTTTCATCCAGTATTTGATATCCGCATAAGAGTCTAACTAATTTGAATTCACACCGCGTAAGGCCCTATTCAAAGAGAAACACTTCTTACCAAGGGTTTTTTCATATCATGACTTAAATCTAAACTCTTAATCACTATACTAAAATTTTAACTTGTGTCAAGATATATCAATACATATATACATATATAATTATTAAACCAAAATTTGACCTTTCTATATAATGTAATTTTCCGATAGGACGTCGCTTGACACCTCTTTGGTAAAAGTGAGTTCGCCTTTGATTGTAACTGCACTCCGAAATAAACTAAACTTTAACAAAAGAAACCAAACATTATCTGGACATAATTTAACAAAACTAATTTTTTAATACATATAATCTAAACTAAAAGTATGTCGAAAATAATTTTCATCTCACGGAAATAAAAATAAGACATGTATATATCTTATTCTTTTTGAACTATTTGTGAATTACACCATATACAACATGTTGTTTTTAATTGAAGAACTGAATTCGATATATATATATATGTTACTTTCCGAATATGTTCCCAATTGTCAAACCAACTCCTGCGGCCGAGTCGGTTTTGTTTAGTCTACTTTGGGCGTAATTTTATGTATTCCGCAAAATCCACGTGTCCAGAAATTAAATAAAACCATCGTTGTCAAGGATTTTTTTTTGTAATCCGAAAAATTAAGAAGGTCCCAGTTTATGTACGCAAATTCTAAATCATAATAATCCGATACAAGTTTCGTTTCAGTTTGAAAGAGATAGTCCACTTCCCATTTAAGTCATCAACTTTATTTAATTTGTCAAAATTCCGATACTTTACTTTTGTTCTCCAAGTTTTTGAGTTCCTTACAATTGAAGTAATCATCCCAAGATTCAATTTTTTCTGCTACAATCGATCTCCGCAGGTTCCTTAATCTAATATCACGCTTTCAATCCATTCTTTAATCACCCTAATTGATTTATTCTGTCTCTTAAATTATTGGATTATACTGTTTTTTTTATCTGTTAGATGTTCACCATGTTCAGGTTAATTTCCAGTAGTATTTGATTTTGAGGATGGTTAGGGTTAATGATAGGGAAAAATGAAATCTTTATGGGAAGAAAAGTTTGTTGATGTAGTAAAAGGGATTGTTTTTGCTTGGTTTCTTAATATCTAGGGTTTTACGTTTTCCAAACAAGGGGTTTTGCCATTTCTTAGAGAAAAAAATGTTCTTTTACGTCTCTTGTGTTACTTTATTTAGTAAACACATAATTAGAAACTTACATTCTGGTGCATTGGTACTATGTCTTGATATTTTGTTGTCATTTTATCATTTTTACAACCCTGAGGGTCTGTAAGAAGCAGCCTATCTACCTCTCAAAGGTGTAGGGGTAAGGTCTGCATACATCTAACTCTCATCAGACCCTCAGTTGTGGGATTACACTGGGTTGTTGTTGTTGGTTCTATGTCATTCGGCAAAGAGAGATTTTTGTTTTTGTTATGAAGAGATTGTATTGAATTCTAATGAACTCTATCTGTATTTGCTATTAAAAAATAGGTTTCGGAAACTGATGGCGACGGCAACTCTCGCCACTGCAGCAGGTGCTGCTGCGCTATTGTATTATACGTTAAATAAGAAGTTGCAATCTTCTCCAACAACGGATGATGATGACGATGAATGTGGCAGCAGCGGCCAAGATCATGCTCTGCTAGGAGTTAATAGGGTTTCCAATAGACTTATACAGGCCCCTGCTACATGGTTGGAAACAATCGCAACATTGTCTGAGACTCTTAGGTTTACTTACTCGGAGACCCTGGGCAAGTGGCCTATTGGGGATTTGGCTTTTGGCATCAGTTTTCTCTTGAAGCAGCAGGTAATCATGGATCATTTGTTTTGTTTTTTACCAGTAAAGGCATTGGGTTGTTGTGGAATTGTTATATGCAATCATATGTTTAAGAAAATATGCAAATAGTTGCGCTATGTTGTCTCTGTGTTGGAAAGGTAGTATATAACATGAATGCAGTATGCAAATAATTACACCGTGGAATAAAATAAAGGGAAGAAGATGTAGATCAAGTAGCAGTTTGTCAACGTCCAGTATAGAACACCTATAAAAAAAAATTGTTCCTGTTTCCAATAGACTTTCACATTCCTTTCTTTCTACCCAGACATGCATTTATCAAAAATATCTAGCCAGATGATTTTGGATCTTGTTGGTTGCTTTTCTGAGACTGAATTCTGGGTTATATCCTGTTTTTTTCATTTCATTTTCTTTTTAATTATTATGTATTAGTGCTTTATTGATTCTTTACTTATTTATTTCTTTTTATTCATAATAACTAGTTCCTATTTCCTCCAATTTCAGTTCTTGTTACAGCAACCTTTATCTTTAAAACAACAATTGTATAAGCTTGGTGGACTGTGACCATCATACAACTAAATGCTGTAGGCTCAAAGAGAAAAATGCCTCGAGGGGGCTCCCTCCTTTTGATTGTTACTTCTATGCTTTTTGCATTAGATTTTTTTACCAAAGCTATTAGTTTCTCCAGGAAGGTGTCATTTTAACTTAATTGCCCAACAGTGAACTATCAAAACTTATATTGGTCTTATATTGTTTTCAATTATGTCGTGTTAGTATCCACCTTGATTTTGACTTAGGACTAACTTACCGAGCTTGGTCACTAAGTAGGTACATGTAATGTCTGCAGGGAAACATACATGTTAGTAGCATATTCTGTGTCGAAGACAGTGCCCAGTTAAAAGGTTCTGATATTGCTGCAGAGCTTAAATGCCTCTTGCACTTGTTGACAGTTTGTTGGCATTTCTCCAAAAAACCTTTCCCATTATTCTTGGAGGAGACAGGCTATTCCCAAGAAAGTGTACTACTACAAGAACCCAAAGCTGGAGTAAGTCGCGTCCAAAATTCTCAAGCTCCAACATAAAATATGTATTCCTTTCTTCTAAATGCACAAATTTTACTATGCAGATTCTGAAGCCAGCTTTTACAATACTCGCAGACCACCGATCAAGATCTTTCCTCCTTGTAATACGTGGAACTCATAGTATTAAAGATACTTTGACAGCTGCTACTGGTGCAGTTGTGCCTTTCCATCACACTATGGTACATGAGGGAGGAGTTAGCAATTTGGTGTTAGGCTATGCACATTGTGGAATGGTGGCGGCTGCTCGGTGGATTGCAAAACTTGCAACGCCTTGTCTTCTTAAAGCTCTTAGTATTTATCCTGAATACAAACTTAAGGTGCTTGATGTTTGAGTTTCACTTTTCCTCCTTTAATGGCTGCTTCCTTTTCCTGTTTTTTTTATCTTGGGTTGAGGTGTCTCTCTGTTTTTTTTTAAATTGAAAATATTAATCATAGCGGCTGGATCTTTTCCATTGCAACCGGTTATATTTTTCATGTTACTATTCTTCAATTTCTTGATTCCCCGGTAATTTGTTTTTATTCTTTTTGGACTTTGTTGCTCTTTATCCTTCTCTTTCTCTTGGCATGCATCTACATCTCTATTGATTTTATTTGGGGCGTGAGTTGCATGGATGGTAGGTCTGCTATTCCTTTCCAATTAATGTGTATATATGCTATTTTATTAGGGGCTTTCTTGCAAATGCCTTCATGGTGTCTTTTGGCTAATTGCCTTGTAAAATTGATCTTCTTTTGGCGCACAGATTGTGGGACACTCCTTGGGTGGAGGAACTGCAGCTATTTTAACTTATGTACTTCGTGAGCAGGAGGAACTGTCAACAGCTACCTGTGTAGCATTTGCTCCAGGTGTCATATATAATTTTTTTAACTTATGCATACAATCTGGAATGTTCTAATTTGACTCTTGTCATCTGCCTACGATTGTATGCATGTGCTTGAATATATATATCTACATTCTACCATTTTGTTCACTTGTCATCAGTCGTTCTCACTTAACGGAATATCCTTTGCAGCTGCCTGTATGACATGGGAATTAGCTGAATCAGGGTGTGAATTTATTACCTCCGTAATCAATGGAGCTGATTTGGTGCCTACATTTTCAGCTGCTTCGGTGGACGATTTGCGTTCTGAGGTTAACTTCTGGATTTACTTAACAGAATTTCTGTACAAATTGGTGCTTTCTGTTGGAGTCTTTTCCTTCTTTGGTAGGTTTAGCATATTTGGTTTTGTTACTGGACTAGCAACCTGTTTCCTTGGTTGGTGGACTAGTACGTTTTGTCCTGATGTTGGACGTCACTTCAAACTTTTGGTTGTCATGTTTTGGTGAATATGAATTTGAATACTAGTCACAGTTCTTTTTCCAGTTATTCTTCTTCCAATGGAATCAATTGATCTGAACTATGCAGCTGGAGAACCTTTTGCGGTATGCCTTGGACAAGGACTCTCTCCCAATGCATACATCATAGAGATACAAGAGTTAGCCAATATCACTATACTACATCCTCTAGCCAGATGATGTTGGTCTTTATCTTCTAATCCATCCTATTCTTGCTAGCCGACCTTCAGGGTTGATGCATTGTTATTCATTGATTGATTGATGTGTTTGTCTTATATTTGCGTTTTGGTGTAAGATCCATTTAGATTATTAGTGTCTGCTGTTGCTTTTTAAACTTTTACAGGATTCAGTTTTTGGCCAAAAACTAGTCTATTCCACCTTTGAAGAAATTGAGTTAGTTCTCTTTGGTATATATTGGTGTAGTTTGACATGGTGATCTTGATTGTCAAGTTTACACACCACTGATGGTTCAGAGTAAAGGGTTCTGTTTGTGTTGTGTTGCTACTATGTGCTTAGTTTTCTTAATAGCGTCTGGAAGCTTATTCTTTGTACCAACATTGCACCTCTGCTTCTAACACTTCATTAGTTTTAAGGTATGGCATCTCAAGTGGGTAATGTTCTTTTCATGTTGCAGGTGACAACATCTGCTTGGTTGAACGATCTAAGAAATCAGATTGAGCATACTAGGATTCTTAGTACTGTTTATCGTTCTGCATCAGCCCTGGGGTCTCGTCTTCCATCTATCGCCACTGCTAAAGCTAAGGTTGCAGGTGCTGGTGCAATACTGCGGCCTGTTTCCAGTGGTACACAGGTGTGACAATAGTTTACACTGTTATTTCAGCTCTCCCTTACATTGTGAAGTAATGTAGCTGTAATATAGTTTGGTTATGAGTGAACTTGGCTGACGATTTGGCTGACCAATAATCAAGAGAATCTGTTATTAGTTAGTTCACTTTAGGTGATGTCTGTAATATGTAGGATGGGACAATAGGGTGGTGCTGTAGAGTTTCTTGCTCTGTTTATTTTGTATCTTGTACTCTGTTGGAGTCATTTGACCATATTTATCAGTTGTCGAGGTGAATTGGTGAGTGTTTGACATTGGCAGTGATCTGTAGGTTGTCATGAAGAGAGCGCAAAGTATGGCCCAGGCAGCATTGTCACGACCTGCCATGCAACTGTCATCATGGTCATGCATGGGTCCCAGACGTCGATCCACAGCTATTCAAGTTAATTCTGAAGAACGGCAGATCTCCTGTGGAACTTCTTCCGGTGAAAATTCTGAAACATTCATTGTGGAATCCGAGGAGACCAGAAGTACGACTGTGATGGAACTTCCTGTATCTTCAACCGAGGGAGTCACGTGGAACTCGGAAATTGATCAATCTTTTGCAGATGGGATTAATATCCATAATAGCCTGGATCCCGATCTTGATGATAGTGAACATGAACCTGAAGACCGAATGACAGAAGTTGAGATGTGGCAACAACTAGAGCATGAACTGTATGATCAGTCTGAAGGGGAAACTGATGTCGCAAAGGAGATTAGGGAAGAAGAAGCAGCAGCCATTGCAGAGTCAGGTCAGAGCTCAAGTGAAAGCTCTGTTCCAAACACAAAGGAGGTGCACAGATTCTTTCCTCCTGGAAAGATAATGCATATAGTTACTCTCCTCTCTGAGGAAGTCGAACATGAAAGTGACAGCGATACGTTGAGTGAGGACCATAACCAACCCAAGGATACAAAGGTTGGTATCTTTCTCACTCCTAGATCATTGTACAGTAAAATAAGGCTGTCACAGACTATGATCAGTGATCATTTCATGCCGGTTTATAGAAGGCAGATAGAGAAACTAATTAGGGATCTTGAGAACAACGATGTTTGTGACAAATCAATGGAATCTGAGGTTCAGTGTCAGTGATGGGATATTGGTTTCGTACGGCATGCAAGAAAAAACTCGAAACCCGGCCCTTGTCGCTTGTATCGTAGATTTTTCTTTCTTTCAATTTTCATGATTGTAGAGCTCAGGGTCAATGGTTGCAGCCTCGTCAGGGGTTGCTTACTGATGAGTTTCTCTTTTGCTAAATCTTGACACAGCCTTGAAGGTGTTTAGATTGATGTATATATCTTGGAAGAATTTTTATTCTTTAATAGAACATTTTGTTAGCATAAGATTTAAATATTAGATACAGTAGGCATCAGCCAAAAGTTTTGTTACCCTCCGTTTATTTTTACTTGCGACACATTTCTTAAAAAGTATTAAATAAAATGACAGTTTTACTCATATTTTTTGAATATAATAGATTCAATGTTTTTATAAATTAAACAAATAAAAATAAAAATCTATTTTAATATAGTGGAGAAGTAAAAAGAACGGAAGAACACTTTTACTTGGATTGTGATCAAGTGATGATTGACTTAAGAGCAACATGCAATCATGTTTAGCAATTATTGGTGTGAATTTTCCATTAAGCAACGTTTATAATTGTAACAATGTGAACCCCACTGCTTCATTAATTGTGATTTACATCTCAAATCTCCCTTGTTATTGAGTGCAATACTTGGTCAAAATGTCACCACTGCTCAAACGTTGTGGGTCGTAGAAATAATGAATTATTTGTCATTTTTCAACCATGTCTTTTTTTAATGTCACTGTTTTAGAATTTTATTCGTGAATTTTGAAACTTAAGATATTGACTATTTTTGAATTATGAGAACTAAAAAATAATTGTTTGTGAATTTTAACCTCATTGTATATAAAAAGTATTCCAATGAGAGAATATTATATCGTGTGGTTTAGATCTGACATAATTCGCAACTTGCGTGAGAGAGGTATATATCTCACATCTTATAGATATATATGGAAGGATTTAAGTTACATATGAATTATGATAGGTTGTAGATATTTTTTTTTACATTAAATCATATAGAATGGTAATATAATCATCTAGAAATAAATTGCATTTGCGTAACTCATTTGCTTATAGAAATAATATTTTCTTTTAAATTAAGTGACAAGTTCAACTGCAAATTGAGGCAAAACATCTCCTTTTTATTTTTATTTTTATATATATTTTTTCTTTTTCTGAAATATTAATAAGAACAGGGCAATAGTGTACAAAAAAGTGTGAATTAGTATGTCTGTGTTTTCATGTCAATCATTAATTTCTTGTCCTATAAAAGACATGTGGGTGAAGGTTGAATTGAATCATAGAAGAAATAACTCATGAGATATTTCTGGAAGGTACACTAATAAATTCTCAATGTGTGGGTCATTTCATTTTATTGACTAATTTGTTATCCCAATTAGTCCCCCACATCTT